>JAEQBH010009141.1:0-113974 GCA_016808115.1 Tetrastigma voinierianum
ATCCCATCATGGTAACACCTGATTGGAACAAGGAAGCCCAAATTATAGTGATGCTAGCGACTACAACAGAAATGACGGACAGTTAACTGAGAAGATGTTCGGGCGCTACATACTATACCATCAAAACCTTCAATGAGGCACAAGAGAACTACTCTACAACTGAAAAAGAGGTGTTAGCAATGGTATTTGCTTGTGAAAAATTTAGGTCTTACATATTGGGGTCCCATTTTATATTACACAATGATCATGCTACAATTAGATATCTGATTGCAAAGAAAGATGCCAAACCAAGGCTAATCAGTTGGGCATTATTGTTGCAAGAGTTTGATCTAGAAATTAAAGACAAGAAGGGTAGTGACAATGTGATTAGATGATCACTTGTCTAGATTGGAAAAAAACTACTAAAGAATAAAAATGAAGTGAAATAGCATAAAACTTTCCTGATGAGCAGCTGTTTTTGTTATCAATCCAAACACCCTGGTATGCTAATATTTTGAATTACTTAGCCTGTGGAATTATGCCATATGAATTCAGCAACAAGTAGAAAAGAAAGTTGAGAATTGATAGCAGATTCTATATTTGGGATGATCCACTAAGCCAAAAGAGAAAGGGTATATGATTATCGAGATGTGTAATAGAAACGTAATTAAGGTGAAATTATTGATAAAAATGCCATGCATCACCATATGGAGGACATTTTCATAGATATAACAACCCACAAAATTCTCCAATCAAGCTTTACCGCCTACTCTATTCAAAGACTGTTTTGAATGGGTAAAACATTGTGATAAATGTCAGAGACTGGGCAACATAAGTAGAAGAAATGAGATGCCCCTGCAAGGAATCCTAGGGGTGCAGATTTTTGATGTGTGGTGGATAGACTTCATGAGACCTTTTCTATCATCATTTGGAAATCTATACATTCTCCTAGTTATGGATTATGTATCCAAATAGGTGAAGCAATAGCTTGTCTAAAAAATGATGTCAAGACAGTTGTAACGACTCGTACCAAATAATACAAGTTTTTAAAACGTTTGACCAAGTTTGACCAAGTTTGACCAACAATTAGTATGTGGGCCCAAGTTGACTTTTTCAAGGATGGATAATTTTGGGTTGATTAAGACACCATTTCTTAGGCCTCGTCGATACGAGTTCATAGACTGGTTGAACGTCAAAATCCGACTCTACGATAAAAGTTATGACCCTAGGAGTTCAAACAAATGCATGATTTTATCAATGTCCAAAGTTGTCTTCGCTTTTACCGAAAAGCAACCCTAGGCCCTATAAACATAGCTTTATGCCAAAGAGAAACCTAGCTCCAACACACCCATTTTGAGCCTTCCAAAGCCCAAGAGAAAACTCCCCAAAACTCAATCGACCAATAAGCCACCCATTCGTAGACCAAACTGCTCGTCGTGGAGGCGCCACCTACCACCACCCTTGCACACGTGACCGGCCGTGGAGGAGGAGCACTGGGCGAGGTGATCTGCTTAGGGCCCTTCTCGCCAGCCACGGACGCCCAGACGGCTCTGCTGGCGCGGCAAGGGTCGCTACCTGGCCTGCTTCGATTTTGGTGTTTTCCTTCCAGGCCGACCCATACCTCCCTCCCACCATTTTCGACCCTCTCTCGAACTCATTTCTGCAGTCCCTTCTTGAGATTCTCACTCGTTTGAAAGATAATAAACGAAAAACAAAGTTGGTCGACCGTTGATCGAGTTTTCCTACAATTATAGCAAACCTCCTTGGACCAAGGTAAGGGTACCGCTGTGTTCCCGGTCTCTCGATTTTTCAAGTGATATAAAGTTTGTAAATTTTGGACGTCGGTTGGTTAGTTTTCCATTTTTGGGTAACTCAAGGTAATTACCGAAAAGGTTTGGACCGAAATTGGACACCAATTGGTCAAATTAGGCAAAATTGAAGTTGGATTAGTGAAATTCGACATTTTTATGAGTTATCGGCGTTCACTTCAAAAATAAGCCTCCGTAAAAAGCCCAATTTCGGGGTACCGGCCCATAGTGGCATCAGATAATCGACCCGCCGGTCCAATTTAGATGGGCTTCGTAGTTCTAAAGATTATTCAAAGAAATTTAAGGCCCGAATGTCTTTCGTTTAGTTAATGGAGCCTAAATGGTATTTTTATTATATTACAGCCACGACCGGAGACGCCTTATTGCAGGAGCACATGACTGAGCATCTCAGAACTGTGAGTGGTTTAAGTATGTTTCAAATGCTGGGGTATTATTATGATATATGATTATGGTTAATTATTATATATATAACTTATTTGGTCGAACGCGATCGCGTGAAATATAATTATCGGTGTTTATATAAACAAGTTATCATTTCCATGTAGATTTTGTCAACATTTTAAATATTTGAAATTCTACCAGTTCATGGATAAATTTGTATTTAAACACTTTGGTACAAGGATTGAGGTTTTAAAACCATTTTGAAAGTTATTGATTTAAGAAATGGATTGAGACTTTGTGAAATGATTATAAATGCGGTATTGTTGAAAGGTTACAATGATTATAATCTGCTTAATTCGAAGGTTTATTAGTTGCCACGTGATGTCGCCCACCAAGGTTTATTAGTTGCCACGTGATGTCAGTTCAATTCGGCTGGGTTATTGGGCTGCCACGTGATGCTCGTTTACCCAGTTTTATTAGTTGCCACGTGATGTCGTTTACCCGGTTTATTGCCACGCGGATGCTCCGGCCCACCCGAAGGTTATTAGTTGCCACGCGATGCTCCGGGTTTACCCGGGTTGTTTATCGTTTCATTTCCGCGGTCGTGGTCGGGTTTACCGACTGGCTTACTGGGCGGATATATGGCACTAGCATATTATTGGTTATGAGTAAAGTATAACCATCTCAATGTTTATGGCTATTGTATTTTCATGATTATTTTTACGACATGATGGTTATATATACTTTATGCTCCATTTTTATGTTGTGAATAAATTCAGGTTATAAGGTTCTTGATAATGAGTTTGGTAAAATTTTTGAGCATAAATTTCACATTGTTGACTTGGGTATAAATTCTGTTTTAGAACATTCCAAACGGGGAACCTTATAAAGAAGTGAACGTGAGGTCTTGAGAGAATAAATTTTCGAAAAATAAAAACATTATTTTCCATATAAATTATGCCACTCACTGAGATTTATTATCTCACGTTTTATTGTTTTAAATCCGCTTCAGTCTCGTGCAATCCGTAGAGATCTACCGCGCAGCCTTCTACGCCACTCCGTCTCACGGTAGTCGCAAAGATTCTATCTTATCTTCTGCCTTTGTTTTATCGACCTATGTATTTTCCTTTAATTCCCTTAAATCTCGCAAAACACTCTAGAATGCTTGATCTTAGTATTGAACTCATGAGTTCTTATCATGTGTGTTTCAGGGTTGTGACCTATAGTAAGATGGGTTTATTGTGGATTTTGAGCAATTGTGAACTTTTAGATATATATATAAAGAAAGAGCAGGTTATATATATATATATATATATATATATATATATATATATATATATATATATATATATATATATATATATATATATATATATATTGAGGTATAATATTAATGTAGGTGTTACTTTTCAAAGTTGGGGTCCTATCGGGACACTCCTGTGGATCGTACAAGGGGAACTGACTCAGGTGACCACCCTAGAATCTGGAAAGGTTTTCTGCCTGTCCCGTCACAAGGCCTGGTTTAAAACAAAGAAATCTTTTGAGCAGGTTTGGAGCACACAGAATAATCATTAGTGATGAGTGAATCCATTTTGAAAATAAATTTTTTGCAAAACTCATGAGCAAATGTGGAATCAGACATGTAATGGGATTGGCTTATCACCCTTAGTCAATTCAAGCACATCAGTAGACAGTTAAAATTCGAGAAAACAAAGGAATGCCAAGCAGAAAAGACCTGTCTGTGCTAGATGATGCATAGTAAATATAGAACTGCTTACAAAACTCCCATTGGAATGTCCCTATACAGAATTGTATTTGGAAAACCTTATCATCTCCCTCTATAACTCGAATATAAATCTATGTGGGCCATTAGGAAACTAAATTGTGATTTTCAAGCTGCCAAAGAATAAAGATTACTGCAAATGAATGAACTGGAAGAGTTGAGGAATGAAGCTTGTGATAATGTCATAATCTACAAAGATAAGACAAAGAAGTGGCATGATCAGAAGATTTTGGGGAAGGAATTCAAAGCAGGAGAATAATTCCTATTATACAATTCCAAGCTTCCAGGAAAACTGAAGTCAAGATGGAGTGGTTCTTACACAGTTGTAGCAAGTACACCCTTGAGAGCAGTAACACTGAAAACTGATTCTAGAAGTGAGTTTAAAGTGAATGGTAAGAGATTGAAGCATTATCTTAAAGGAAACATAAATAAAGATTAGTTCCATATTTTGAAGAGAGAAGAGAATTTTTATGAATGAAAAACATGTAGAAAATGTTCCATTAGAGACATGAAATCGAGCGCTTTCGGGAGGCAACCTAAGAAAAATTTTAATTTTCACATTTAGCTTGCTTTTGTAAAAATTTTGTGTGTTTGAAGATTTATTTTTAATTTAGTTTAAAATTTGTATTCAATGATTTTGTTAATTTTTTGGGACAATGAAGCTGTACTAGAGATGGATTTTATTTAGAATAATTCCTTCTCAGAATTATCACGCAGACATTGCTACAAGGGGGAGTTTTTCTTTTTTCCTAACTGTCCTTAATGAGAATGCATAGTTAAAGGTTAGGGGAATGTAATTTCAAGGTGGAATGTGAAATTTTAAATAATCTCATATGCTCATATTCCCTCGACTACTCACGATAACTTGCTGTTTAATTATATTTAAGGAAGAAAACAAATGTGATTGTTCATACTAGAATTGAGGTTCTTTGATGATTATATGTGTTTTCACAAGTATAATTTGAGTGAGAGGAAAATATTGCACATCGTTATTCGTGGGTGTTGATTGGAAAAAGATACCAGAATTTCGAGAAAGCCATAAGATTGTCATGACGTAGTAACCACGTCAAGGACATTGTTTCAACTATGTTGTGACAATGGTTCTCTTTGTCATGACAAAGAGTGAATTAGCCAATCTGAAGTCATAGAGGGAATATGCGTCGCGACATATTTCTATATGTCGCCATATTATGTCAATCGAGAGATGAATGAACTATGTCAGCATAATATTTCTCCATGTTGCAACATTATTTCTCTGTGTAGAGACCAAGTTGCCTCTAAACTCTAATCTTGCAAGAAAGTGTTTGTCGCGACATTATCTCTCTATGTCGCAACATAAGTACACTTGAACATCATATTTTTATGTTGTAACATTCTTGTTATATCACAACAAAGGACTAACCTAGCCTTTAATTGATTGCAAAAAATATGTTGTGACATTATTTATCTATGTCGCGACATAAGATTAAGAAGGGAATAAACCCTAGGTAAATTTTTGTCACAACATTTAATGAGGGCACAACAAAACATTTGGCCCATAAATAGATAATTTTTTAAATCTGAAAGGCCACCTTCCTCATAAACCATCAACCCACTCATCTTCTTCTCAAATCTCTCAATCCCTTAGAAAAACCTCTAGATTCCCAAAACCTTATTTTGACCATGTCTAAGCCGTAGCGCCTTGTTCCTAACCTAAACGAAATGATGGAAGAGTACGAGGCGAGGGAAGAAACAACCTAATAAATCACAGAGCATTGCACGAAGAAAAGATACAAACATAAAGATTTGAGCAACAAGCTGAAGAAACAAGAAAGACAACAAACAAAAGCAGAGATTGAGCAACCAGCTGAAGAAACCAGAAAGAGAAAAAGAGGAGCTGAAGAAGCTGAAACTAAGGAAAAAGTAAGTGATATTGTTTCAGAGAGGGCTTATTTTGCTTGAGACAAGCGTAAGATAGGACTTCATTAGCGAAAGAGGTTTCAGTAGGTTAATCTCACCCTTCCAAGAAATTATTGAGAAGAGAGGATGACACCTCTTCTATGAGCACAAGGCTCCTGGATTTGTAGATTTTGAGAAGGAATTCTGTGCAAACATGATGGGGACAAAGGAAAAGATTGTTTATGTCAGAGATAAATGGATATCGTTCAGCAGGGAGAACATCGACCAAACTTTCAATCTAAATGAGAGGAAGAATGGTTTGAAGTTTAAGAAACTAGTAAAAGAACTAGATTAGAAAATTGCTGGTTTGCTGACGGATGGGAATGGGAAATGGAATGCCAAAAGGAAAAATCCCCATGAGTCCATCGTGACGTGATCAATCGAACAGGCCAAGGCCTTGTTTTATTTCATTTGCTCATTCATTTCAACACCAAAACATTTGAAAATAAATAAGAGAATTAGGAAGTACTTTTGTATACCATCTTAAAAGGATACAAATTCAGTGTTGGAAAAATAATAGAAATCTTAATTTTGAGTTATTATAGAGGTAGTTACGGGGACTAGTACCTCATCTAGCAATAATCACAAGGCTATGCATTCTAAAGTGCAGCGGAAGGAGACTGAAGACAGACCTATCCTAAGACCTCAAATCTTGACATCGACAAGAATACCAAGGGCCAAGAATGAGGCAAGGAAAAGAGCGTAAATTCAAGAAAGGAATCAGGAGCAAGTTGAAAGCTTGGAGCTTCATGGTAACAATACAAAATTGATGGAGATGCTGAAAGTTATGAGATAAGACATGCAAGAAAGGAACAAACAGCTAAAAATCCAACTCCAATTGCAGGATGTACATGCATGCAGAGCTGAGAAGAAGAGATTAGAATTTGAAAGAAGATAGAGAGATGAAGAGTGGAAGAGCAAACTGGAAACAAGAGAAAAAGAACTAAGTGAAGAACTCAGGGCAAGGGAAGATGCTTTCCTTTCAGATCAACTAAGGAAGGCTTTGTAACCAAATTTTTATACTGAAACTTAAATGAAAAATCCTTTGCAAAATTCAGGTCCATTCTCATCTTGCATTTCTTTGTGGCTATATTATATTTCTTCCTTGATTTTAAATAATTATAAATTGATGACTTTTAGTGTATACCTTGTTGAACAATGGAGAAACCAACTTTCCTCGGGCCGATTTTCTAAATAGTTGTGAATTGTTTGGGTAGAATTTGAAAGATGATGGAATTGAATTGTTGCTATGTTATATTTCTTAGTTGAATGGTTTGATTTAGCCAAGCTTTTAACTTCTGTAAAATATCAAAGCAACATATCCGTGAACTAAACAAGAATTTGATAGATGAATTGCAAGATGAAATAAACTAAAAGAGGAAAGTTGTAAGGATATTAATGAATGTGTTGAACTTAAGAATAAGGAAGATCGCAACAAATCGATGGAACAAATAAGACCGGCGCTTTGTAAACATTTCAGTTCTTATGAATCCTGATAAACACTACACATGGTCAAAAGTATTTCTAAGACAAATTGTGCTAAGTTGAGGGACATCTTCTGGGATTTATCCCAATTAAATCTCCAAATGTCCTAGAACTTGTTAGATTATTAGTCAAGGAGAAGTCCTAAGCAAAACCACCAACAGGAAATGATATAGGCCATTCGAAGATTGAGAGCCTTTCAAAGCCTAATACCTATAATATACATAAGATACACATTAGTTCCTTATTTGAATATTAGTCAATTTCATTATCAACCAGAAAATAAAAAGCCTAGATCCTCCCTTGAACATAATCCTACAGTAGAGAACCCTTATTTTCCTAGATTACATGACAAATACATCAATGATAAAAGAGGACAAGTTTGGGGAAATATTATTTCAAATTACGAAAAAGGATAAGAAGGATTGAGAAAGGAAAATCAATTGAGATGAGGAAAGATGAAAAGAATGAAGAAAAGAAGCTGTGAAAAGAAAAGGATCAAGGTGGAATGAGTTTGGTTTTATAATCTTCCTCCCTTGAACAATTCAGTTCTTAGGGATGTTTCAACACCTAGTATCCTAATGCCAACTGGTATGAGAGTTGCTGACCCAAAGTTCTTTAAGGGTGGTAGAAAGCTTAAAATGGAAAAACATTGCACTATTCCAAAAACCTTGATAAAAGGTGAAAAGTGAAAAAGTTTTTAAGATGAGGAAGAGAGTTTATAGTCTGAGTGTGGTCACCAAAAATACCACAGTAGAGAGTATGCAGAAAGATGCACCAAACCAAATGGGGATGTTAGAGAGTTAACATCAATGGAAAAAATCAGGGATGCATAATGAAGGCAAGTATGTTAAGTTGTAAGTGCAATTTGGGTAAAATTGAGCCTAAATTGTCCAATTATCTACCTAATTACCCAAGCCACTCATTATAAGCCTAAAACACCTAATTGATTCTAAAGGTGGTATATGCTTACATTAGTGGAGATTAATATGACAAACGAGCATTTAGGACTTTAGAGAATAAAGGAGAAGTTTGCTATCTCAGTATTATCCCAGAAGATTAACTAATCTACCAAGGAATAAGAGAGAAGACCATCACACACTCACAAATCAGGGTTGAATAATTGAATTGTTTACACTATATAAATTATTTGGTTGTTTAGTGAACTTAATTGAAAATCTTCTTGATTCTAGATTGGAAACATATTTAGAAATACTTTACATCTAACTTATGTTCCTTGTCAAATTGTGATTCAACAAAAATTTTCATTAAAATAAAGCTAAATTTTTTTGAGGATAAACAAATTTTTCTTTTTATTTGCTGGGGACATAAATTTAAGTTTGGGGGAATTTGATGAGTCCTAAACTCATCTATTTTTAATCCATTTTTTTGTCATATTTCTAGAAGTTTATGATTCATTTTAATGCTGAATTAAAGAATATTCACCAACTTTGTGTTTTGCAAGTTTTAAATGAAAAAGAGACAATTCCAGTAAGAAAAGAAGAAAAATTGGCCAAGGTAGAGATGTCGCGACATAGTTTCAGATTATTGAGACATAATCTCAATAGAACCAATAGAAGCTATGTCGCAACAAAGATCAAGTTGAACTAAATCAAGAAACAAGGATTTTTGCGACATCTCACAACTCTTTCACGACATAAAGAACTGAAGATGGCAGAAAAGCTTTGTCAAGACAAAAGACGACTATGTCGCGACACAAAATTCAGAGTCAACATTGAAAGGTGATTAGTGCCCAAAAAGTGCTATTTTGAACCCTATTTATTATAGGTTTTGAGTGCTTTTTGTGTACTAATCATGCTAATTAACCCTGATTTACACATTAAGGTCCCTACTATTCTACTGACGCATTTTGTAAGTACTTTTGCAGCTTTTGTGAGCTAATCATGCCAATATTGTTGAGTCGATCCAAGAATTCGGGACAAACTCAACATCATAGATCGAGACTGAAGGAAAGAAGAGAAGAAAATATAAGAAAATGAAGGTGAAGAAAATGGAAGAGAAGGAAGCAGAATGCTGGCTAATGGAACAAAGAGATCTTGTAAACCCGGATTTTTCGCCAGGGCCAGCGGGCACCACTGCTGATAGCGAAATTTCTCAATTTCGCTATCTTCAGAATTTCGCTAGCTAGCGAAATGCATCATTCCCAGCTTAAATTTTCAGATTTTCACATCACAAGAATTTCGCTTGTTAGCGAAATTTCGCTAGCTAGCTTAAATTGCCACCGCTCAAATAAAAATTCATGATTTCGCTATCTTCTGGTGATTTCCGCTACCTAGCGAATTCTTGCTATCTAGCGAAATTTTCGCTTATCTACGAAATTTTCGCTACATACAAATTCGTGCCTAGCTTAAATTGGATCATTTTGTCATCCTTTTGTAATTAATGCAAACCGACTTCATTTTTGGTGTATTACTCCCTTGTCCTTTAATTTAGCCAAATTGTTAGGCTTTCTTGTATTTTCACACATTAGGGTTGGCTATATAAGCCACCTTATAAGTTTGTAACCCTAACTTTTCACTTCTCGCACATTAACGCAGCCTTTCATTTTCTTCGCTCTTTCTCTCCTCTTTCCCTTTCTTGGTTGCCAAACACCCTTGCTGATGACAACTTGGAGGATGAGCGGCTAAAACCACTTCCTTCTTTGAAGTAAAAGGCTGCCGGGGTGAGATCTTAAAGCCTGCACCGCACTGCTTTTTCATGCAAAGAGTTTTGTCATTTCGTTCCCAAATTTTCATTTTTGTGTTTAATGCTTTTGATGTGCTTTCTTTGGCCAATACTTGGCAAGTTTTTAGGGGTTTAGTGTGCTTCCTTAGCTTGGGGACACACTAAGATCCATTAGTTGCCTCTACGAGCCACCGAGGCAAAGGGGTTGGTTTCACCGTATGTGCATCCACTTTCGATCAATACTTGGTATCTTTAGGTTCAAAGGATGCTTATTATTAGATCCACCGAGATTCATTAGCTACTCCTTACGAATCATCGTGTAGATGAGTCAAAATGATTTTCACCGTAGGGAACCATAAATGTTAACAATGCTTTCATCAAAAGGAAAATTATTGTGGTTTAGGTTTTAATGCCAATGAAGATCCGTCGAGACGACTATATGTCATCCTCCCCAACGAGGAAATTAACCCAGTGGACCTCTCGCTAGCCTAGGATCTTAAACCTGGCTCCATCGGCTTCAAGAAGTTCTCTTTACATTTTATTTATTTCTTTTCACTTGCAAACCACCAACCCACCGCTTTTAACCAAACCTCAAAATCCAAATTTAATTCACCGCTTTGATTTCACTCAAATCATTTCCATTTAAGAAAACCCACTGTGTTCGACCAGATTCACTATACTGCAAAGAGCTTGACTACGGCAGTAGGAGGAACTTAGAATATAAATTTTGTTGATTCCGGATCACCCTACTGTGGCACGAATCAAAAGGCAAGAAGACTTTGAGGTGAACTCTATCGCGACAAAAGTTGAGAAGAATTGCAAGAAGAATGTTGCAACACAAAAAATTATGTCGTGACATAATGAAGTACTGAAGGCAGAAATCTATGTCGCAATAATGATTGAAAAGTTTTTGAACCACAATATCGCAATATTATTAGCTTTGTTGCGACAGTGATCAAGCAATGGCTGTAGAGTTTGTCTCAAAAATAAAATTTATACTGTGATAATAGAATCTGCAGAGTAATAGATCTCTGTCGCGATAAAAGAAAATTATGTCGCGAAAGAAAATGGAAGAGAAATAGACCAGCCAAGAAAAATTTATTGCGACAAAGATTTCAATGTTGCAACAAATAGTTCAAATCAATGGATACGTAGTTCGGGCCTCAATAAAGGCAAGACAACAAGACTTCGCGCATTAAAGAAAAAAAAAGTCCGTCATGATACAACAACAACATGAAACAGTGAGAAACTCTATCACGACAAAGGTAGAAAAGAACCCTAGAAAGAATGTCGCAACATAACAAAGAATGTTGTGACGAAGTGGAAGAGCTGAAGGCAAAAATATTTGTCGAGGCAAAAATATTTTTCTCGACAAGGAAATTTATGTCGTGACATTTTTCAAGAGCAGCAAGGAATGACAAGTTGGTTGCAATAAAGTGTTTATGTCGCGACATGAGGCACTCATGTCACAACAATCACTAGACAACTTCAGCAAAATTATGTCGCGACATTGCCAAATTATGTCTCAACAGAATCCAAGAAGAACGCACGAAATCATGTCGTGATAGAAATTGCAATCCACGACAAGAGTTTGGGAACAAAGATGACAACTATGTTGCGACATAATTTTCTATGTCGCGACAAAGCAACCAATTGGGCTAGAATTTTTGGGGATCCACAATTTCAGCCTTGAAGTGCGGCCCATCATTTGAAAATCTATAAATAGAAGCATCTAGGGCACTGTGCATAGCTTCCGCAAAACTAAGAACTTCTTGGTAGCTGGAGACTCCTCTGTATATTTGTTTTCTTATATTTTTATTTTATTTTATTTTCTTCAATTTAGCTTTTAGAGTAGCAATTTAGTTAGTTTTCCTTAAAATTGAGCAATTATTGGGTGTGAAGTTCGAAATGGTTTTCTTGTAAATTTTGTTTTTATCATCGTATGATTTAAATGGAATTTGGAAATTTTCTGGAGTTCATCTATTTCAGTTCGTTTGCAATCTTAGTGAATTTACCTTATCAGTTACCACTGTTATTTGTAATCCAGTTTGAAAAGACTGATCTCTCTCTAGGATTAGATTGATGTTAATTATTATTTTCTACTCAACTTGAAAGAATGTCATAGTTCAAAATCATGAATTTATTTAATTGGTATTATTCTTGAAGTTACTTGTTCAGAATATTAGTAGCGTTGTACCTTAAAAGGATCAGATCTTGCTCGATTGTGAAGCCCCTCTTAGTGACACAGAGATGGAGATTCCTGAGAGTATGGAACAGTTACTTGGGGGTATGTTAGAGAAATATTATGGAACTAATGAACTTGGAAAGATTACTTCGATAGATCACTAACCTACTCATGGTGTGACGATAGTTGGATGATGTATCAATTTAATTGATTAAAGGTTTCTCCTCTATCTAATGAAAGGATCTTGATCTTGTGTTAGCATAGATCTAATCAAGGAGATAGATACCTATCAAATTCGATGGATGAGTTCCCAATTAGATTTGAGAAGGCTTGTAATATCCTCGTTTGATAGGGCAAGAATTTCGCTCCTAAGGATTCAAAGGGACGCATCAAAGGAAAATACACCGATCTAGAAAGAGGTCATATCTACAAGTAACTGATTAGACTCATGTATCCGAAAGGAACATGGATCTTCAATTAGTGAAATATATGGTGGAGAAACTAAAACTATACTACCTTACATATTTGACAAGTTCAGATTTCAAACTAATGGTTGAACTATGTTCTAAAATGATGCAAAAATTTATAATTATACATTGAACTATTTCCTAGTTTTATTGACCTAGTAAACTTGCCAATCCAATTATTTTAAATTCTTTATATATAGTTATAGAATTTTATTTAATTTTTACTTTTCCTTTAGTTTAAAACCAAGTCACTTTTAACTTTGGAGTTCAAATAGCAAGGATCTTGAGTAGATGGGGTTATTGATGTTTAGATTTTTTATCAATCCTCATTGTAATGATATTTGGACTTAAATCCACTTTTTATTACTTGAATGACATTTGCACTTGCAGTGATCTAGACCAAAACACATTTTCAATTGAAGCCTTCTCATCCATGGCAAACAACATATTTTATATCTTTACGCTCAACAAGTTTCAAGGCTGCCAATGGGAGTTTAGTATGTCTTTGTAGTAGCTGTCAAGTACTAGTCAACAAGTTTTGCCGCCGTTGCTCAGACTGAATAGTCTTTAGTGGTAGTACCAAAATTTTTGCACACAACTGATCTCTTCATATTTAGTCAATTTGTTCTTCAACAATTAGTCAGTTTTTGGTCTGTGTAAAAATCAGTCAACAGATGAACACTCTTACTTTCATACACTACATTACTTTAGGCGACGACGGTAATTTATGCATAGGTGTATTATTTATATGCACATATCATCGTTTGTCTATGATTATATAGACTAAAAACCTTCAAATTAACATAGTTACAAGAGCCTTACAATTTTCTCAAGATCTTTGTCAACTTGGAATTACTTGATATAATCAGAGCAAAATGAATTTATATGCTTGATTTGAAAATGGTTTTAGTCTAAGACACTGCAAGTGCACAAATCATACAAGTAGTAAAATGGATGTAAGTCCAAATATCATTCCCATAGGGATTGACAAAAATCTGAAATTCAATTACCCCAACTACTCAAGATCCATACTATCTGAATCTCTTAACAAGTATAAATGAATCATTATCCTAGAAATATATTTAAACTAATTTCTAAAATCTAATTCTAACAAAATAATGAACAAACCAAAAAATTATAAGAATAAATAAACTGCATCAATTAGTCAATAAGAATGAACATTAAAAGGAATATCGGTGGAAATGGGTTTCAATTTTTGCACAATAAAATTACTTATACTGCTCTACTGGATATAGATTTTTCGAATATCCCTATGAATGCAAGTGGATCTCTCCATATTTCACTGGTTAGATGTCCCTACTTCTTTTGAAGACAAAGATCTAACCAGCTACTTGTAATTTTGCCCATTCTTCTCAAGATCTGGGTATTTTTCTTTCTCAATACTTCATACCCAATTTTGAAGACTGCAGATGTTTTCCAACCCAAGACAGGGTCCTTGCAAACTCTACAACTTGATTGATAACTCAGCCATGTAATCTAATGGTTGTTTTCCTTTCCTTGATTAGATCTCTGCTAACACAGGTTCAGAATTTTTTTCCAAAAGATTAATGGTCAAATCTTTAATCATTCAAATTGATAATTGATCCCTTCCTACTTCAATTATGAGTTAAAGGGGTATTTATCAAGATGAAATGTCAGAGTTCATTAGTTCATCAATGATAATCTAACATACACACCAGTGGAATGTTCCTAACTCAGGAAATTCCTTCTCTGTGTCACTCAGAGGGCCTCCTGGAAATTAGAGTAGGTTCTTTAACACTGGAAGTGTATTCGATAAGCACATTGGGAGAACAAGTAGATTTATTTATCAATATCAACCAAATAAATCTCAACCCGCATAATTTCTTTGATTTGTGCAGAAAGATCGTGAGTCGGCCAATAACCGACCTAGCTTTGGGTCGTGGCTTTGGTAAGCTGATTTACAAACTACAATGGAGCATCAATCAATTACACCCACTGCAATTGCAAGAAACTGAAAAGAAACAAAATCTAGAAATTGTCTAAATTTCATTTTTCACAAAGTAAGCTGTTGCAAAAAGAATAAGGAAAAATTTAATCCAAATTCTTCAACATCTAAATGTATTGTTGGTTCGCATCCAAAGAAGAAAAGAAAATAAAAGAAAAATCTACTCTAAAATATACAATGGGTTTCTTCTTCCCCAAGTTCTAGATCCCAAAAAATGGAAAAGTTCAAAATTAAAAAGTTTCCTTTACCAAAGTTGTGTGTGTCTATTTATAAGCTCCAAAATTGGGCCTAAAATTCAAAGCTCCAAGTGAAATTCCTTAAAGAAAGGCCTAGTCTGTTGTTTCAGGTCGCGTCCTCAAAATGAAGTCGCGACCTGGATTATCTCAACTGGCTCATATTAGTCGTGACCTTAGATACCGGCCGCAATCTATTTTTGTTCCCGCACTTGTCGAAGTTGTGACCTATCATCTTCGCTTGGGATTAGGATTTCGCACGCCTTTGATTAGTGGTCGCGACTCTAAGAATGGAGTCACACTCGTTGACTCAATTGTTATGAGTCGACGCCGTGGACTTCATTCCCTACCGCCACGACCCAGCTCGTCTATTTTCCGTCGCATTCTCGTGTCACTTAATCTTAATTTTAGGTTGCGACCACATTTCTATTGCCACCTCTTTAGGTCTAGGTCATGACTTCTTTTTTCTGGTTGCGACCTCTTTGTTTGATCTTCTGTCTTCATGTAGGTTGCCTGTTGCGACTTCCATAACAAAAAGTTATGACTACAATTTCTTATCACAAAGATTTTCGATCGTGACCTCAAAAGCATGTCGTAACCTTTAATTCTTTACATTCAGTCTCAACTTCAATGTTTAGTCACAACAAGTTCTTCTTAGCTCTGTTGATGTTCCCGGTCAGCACTTAAAGCACGCCACGACCTCTTCATACCTTGTCGCCTTTGTTTTTTTCTCAGTTACATATACTTAGTCGTGACACCTATCATCTTTGTGGCAACCTTTTATCCTCATTAGTACCGAATTTTGGTCACGACTGGCAAACTGGGTCGCGACCTCAATTGATACTCCTTGCCTTCCTTCTAGTTGCAACCCCAATTTTTAGTTGCAACCATTTTCCTTACTCCAACCTCTATTCCAAATCACGACCTAAAAATGGCGTTGCGACCTCTTGGTTGCTCTTTTTTCTGATAGGTTTATGTCCCAGTTGCTTAAATGTAGTTGCGACCTAAATTTTGACTGTTCAGCACTTCTTCAGATCGCGACCTGAATGATTGGTCGTGACCTCCCTTGGGTTCTTCAACTTACATTTAGTCGCAACCTCAAAACCTCCATGTAGAGACCCCCAGTCCAGTTTCATGTCGCAACCTGAAAAGCACGTTGCGACCTCGAGTTTAGTCTTCCATTTAAGAACTAGTTGCAACCTCAATTTCCTGTCACGACTTAGCTTAACGCAGCCTTCCATTTCTCCCTCAAGACTAGTCTTGGTGGTGTCATGACCTGGAAATAACTGAATTGAAGAGTTTCTTGTCGCGACTTCAATTCTGAGTCACGACCTCATCCCTGCTATTAGGCTAGTTTCTTCTGGTTCTTGTCGGGGCTTTTAATTCTGTTGCAATTTCCTGCAAAATAAAATTTGAGTAAAATATCCATGTTTCTGCATATTAATCAGCATTCATATTGTAAAATAAATTAGAAAAATGGATTAAAAATCCAATGAGTTTTTGACTCATCAAATTCCCCCAAACTTTAAATTTTGTTTGTCCCCAAGCAAAGAAAAGAAAGAATTGTTTGTCCTCAAACAATTGTTTTTTATTTTTAAGGACATTTTTTCTCGATGAACCACGCTTTTCTTATTCCACCGTTTGACTTGAACAAGAAGGTTGCAGTATTATCTCAAATTCAATCATTAAATGAGAAAAAGGGAATGTTTTCAACCTCCATCACAAATAAGTTGATGAAAATTGCATGTAAACAGACCAGTCAATAAATCTTGTTCTATGAGTGTGTGTAGGTCTTCTTTCCTATTTATTCAGGAAATTAGTTAATCTTCTGGAATTCTCCTTAGAAACTAATTTAAGTCTCATAGGCTTGTTTTTAATATTGATCTCCACTAATGTAAGCAAACTCAACCTTCAAGATCAAAAAGGTCTTTCGGGCTTGTAATGTTAGGCTTGGGTAATTGGATAGATAAATGGAAAATTTTAGGATGCAAATTACCCAGATTCCATTCTTTCTTTCTGTATAATGACCTTCATCTTTCATCATTTTCTTTCCTCTTAATGTAAACTCTCCCACCTTCAACTTATCATCTCAGTTCCTTTTTACTAGAACCCAGTTTAAAGAATCGAATAGTGCAATGTTTTTTGCCTTCCTTATGCTTTCTATCACTCTTAGAGAACTTTGGGCTAGCAACTCCCATACCAGTTGGCATTAGGATACTAGGTGCTGAACACTCCCTATGAACTTAATGAATCAAGAGAGATAGGCCACAAGACAAAACTTATTCCTTTTTTAATTTCTTCTTCTTTATCTACAGTTCTTCAATTTATTTTTCCTCATTCATCTTTGTAATCCAAAAGAAATATATTCCCCCCCAAACTTGTTCCTTTATGCATAGTAAACCTTCATGTTCTGAAAATTGGGTAATTTTTGAGGTTCTTTCTGTGGTATTAATTCTAAGAAGGGAATTCAGGTCTTCAATTGCTGCTATTTGAAGAAATTAGGCTTTAGGCTCAATCATGGAACTAGAGTGGCAAGCAGATATAATGATGGTAGGCTTGAAAAGGTTCAAACTTCCAAGGATGGCTTCTATCATTTCTTGTTAGTTGTTTCTGCCTAGGATCTCACCTCAACCAATAATCTAACAAGTTCTAGGACCTTATGCTTTTGAAGTTGGATCATTCCAAAAGATGTTCCTAATCCCTCTCAAAGTATTAAGGATTTTCAAGACCTTGTGCATAGGTTTTTTTTCCAGATTTGTGTGGACTTAGTTGTTTACACTCAAAATTCAATCATTTTATTTGCTCTTTCAATTGTGTATTTTTTATGATTCTACAATTTTAACTCAATTCAAACTAAAACTGCAACCTCTTATTCCGGTTCCATGACTTATTCTCTAACCTTTCTCAAAGCATCGTTTCTCGGACCCACTATTGCTGCGCCCACTACAAATTAATCTTGAATGTTTAACTCATTTCTTTCATACATCATGTAATGACACTACCAACATAATCCAATCAATTCAGTCCATGAACATTTTACATTCCCACCTTCAGGTCCCAATCAACAATTCACTCAACAATAACATTCATAGTTCAACATTTTTCAAAACAGAAAAACCAATTATCAGCAATTAACTACTATCACTTATGCAACACACAAAACACTTTCAATGAATCAAAAGAGTATTTATTAATGCTAAGGAAAGATGACAATTAAGGAGATTACAAAACGAAGAAGCTTATTTCCCTTCTTTATGTGCCTTTGGAGGTATGATGTCAGAGGATCTACATCAAGGCTACCAGGACTAGATCAAATTGGGGAAGGTCATTTGATCTTTTTTTCTCATAAGCAGGGAGTATTTCCCTTCCTGTTAAATATATATCGCTTGTCAACTCTACAACAGTTATCAGAGCGTCTTGCTTTAACCCCATCTTATTAATCGGTTCTTTCATCGAGATACACTCCAACAGCTTACAAGTTCCGATCGGTCTAGGCTCTCCAGCTAGATCTTCTTTCTGTAGGCATCATTGTCTTCAAGATGTTTATCTCTCTCCTTCATCAACCTCCCAAACTTTTTGAACTGCTCCTTGTACAGATATTTGAAGGCCTCTATTTTCTTCAACATATTCCCTTCCATCTCTGCTTCTCTCTTTCTTAATATGGTAAGCAGTTTTGCATCTCTTTTGAATTGGTTATTATAAAAGGCTTCCAAACTTGCCTTCATTCTCTCATTTACTTTTTCTTCTCTTCTTTTTAACTCTTCCTTCCATTCTTCCTCTCTTTGCTTCAAATTCTATTCCCACATCTATTCTTTCCTTCTAAATTCATCTTCTTGGAATTCCTCCCTAATTTGCTACCGGTTTTGCCATTTTTTCTCCCTCTCTTCCATGTCTTTCTTCATGGATTTGAGCATTTCCATTATCTCTGCACTCCCTTCATTCCTTCTTGAGCTTTCTTCTTGCTCTGGATAGTTCTCTGCTATATCTGGATAGGAGTGGCTCAATGGGCTCATTCCCGATGGTATCTTTCTACTACCGGCCGGAGGAATGTCTTCCCGAATTGCTCTACTTTCTCTCGCATCATTCTCTTCAGCAGGCTCTACTTCTGTCTCTACCAACCCCTTTTTCTTTTTGTTCCTTGGGCCCTTGATAACCCCTGTAAGGGTCAGAGGTGAAACCCGAGGACATTGTTCCTCTTCGTCCCAAACTCCTTTCACCCCTTCCAGGATACACAAAGTCTGGTGATGGTGGCTAGGAAGAGGGATTAGTCCCTTCTCTATTGCTTTTCTAGGTGGTATCCTCCCGATTGATCCTTCAATTAGCTCCCCAAATATCTCATCTTATAACCTTTTAACAGGGAATATAGAATCATAGCCTTTTGCTCCTTCACTAAGCACAGATGTTTTATCGATGATGACCTGAGCAGATGAAGGAAACTACTTCGCTTCTTTCTACGAGGGACCCCTTTATTGATGGCATAGTGTGGGTTTTTCTTGTCGCCCCATTTTCCTTTTGCCCATTACCAACAAGTTCGTGATTTTACTACAGTTTGGGTTGTCAACCATTTTTTGACTTTGGACCCATGCTTGAGGTCCTAAACTTGAATATCTCGCTGATCCAGGCCCGAATGGTACCTGCACTCTCTCACAAAAACTGTATCATCATCTCTCATCTCCACCATATTCACGTAGAATTCTCTTGCCAAAGCAGCAAAACCTAGTGCTTTGTGCTCTCAGAAGAGCTCCCATCCCCTCTTCTCTATTAATTCTGCAAACGGGGAAATCAGCTTCCCAAAACCCCTTTCTCCTATAAAGCCCTTGTCGGCTAGCTGCCTGTTCCATAAACCTCGAGCTTCTGCAGAGATTAAATCCTTTTCTTTCCGTTTCTCCATTCTTTCTTATACTTACGCTTCTTTTTCTCTTGGTATTCTTTCTTGTACAACTTGCTCTTCCTCTTCCTGAGTTCGATTACCGGTTCTTTTCTCATGTTGAGGTTCCAAATGAACCTCTTCCTCCACCTGGACATACTCACGCATAATCTCGTTGATCATTCCATTAAGATTGATGAGTCCAAAAACTCATTAGATTTTTAATCCATTTTTCTGAGCATATTACAAGATAAATGTTGATTTGTATGTAGAAATGTGCATATTTTACTCAAATTTAATTTCACAGGAAAATATAGCAGAAGCTCAAATCTGAGCAAAAATCAGAAGAAACCAACCTACAGCAGAATTGAAGTCGCAACTGAAAATCGGAGTCGCGACAGGAAGCATAGTTGTAAGTCATTTCTAAGTCACGACATCACCAAATTCAGCTGTGAGGAAGAAATAGAAGACCTTAACAGTGAAGTCGTGACTAAGAAAGAGGGTCATGTACAAAGGAAATGTGGTCGAGACTAAAGGAAATATCTAAAGAATTTCATGTCGCGACACCATTCTAATGTCGCTAGACACCAACCGGTCGAGATCAGGTCGCGATATCACTGATGTCGCGACGTGGATCCGTCAATGAAAGCCACAAGAGAGGTCTTTTCAAGTGAACGAAGTTGCAACTAGTTTTTAATGAAAGGCTCCATCTAAGGTTGCGACATGCTGTTCAGGTCGCAACATAAAAACAAGAAATGGAGTCTCAACAGAAAAAGTGACGTTGCAACCACATTAAGAGTTTAAGAACGTAAAAGCAAGGTCGCAACTGAAAGAAGCCAAACAAAGTCTTAACAAGAAATCAAGTCGTGAACATTTAATGATCAAAGACCGTTGAAACGACGCCGCGAATTCACTCATTATATCACACCAAGAAGAGCTGTTTTAAGAAATCAAGTCGCGACATCAACTCGAGGTTGGCGTAATGCATTAAAGAAATGGTTAGCAAAAGAGGTCGCGACATCACCTGAGGTCGCGATGATAAAATTGAAACCTGGTGAGCGTAAGACCACCAACACAATCGTGACTAAGAAAAGAAAAGTCATAACATGAAGTCATCATACAAAACGTAAAGGTGGTCGCAATCCTAAACTGGCCGCCGCGAACTCAAGTCAAGAAGAGAAGACGAACGGCGTCGCGACAAGAAACCGCGGGTCGGCATCAACTCGGAGAAACACGAGTGAAATGAAGTCACGACACGACTACAAGCGAGGTCGTGACAATTGATTAACAGTCATAGAAAGCGGTGCGCCTTGAAATATGATCGCGGTAGAGCTGGAGCAAAAAGAGAAATCCATGTTGCGACATCAACTTAGTCGCGATAGGGCACGAGTGTTTGGGCTTTTCTTTAGAGATTACTGGAACTTTTTGAGGGATTGACCCTTCCTTTTAATAGTATAAATAGACCATGTTAGAAGAGTAAAGTTTTTCGTCTTCACTAATAATCGAAAAAGGGAAAGGAAGGAACTCGGTGCATGATTTAGAGTAAGATTTTTTATTTTTTTCTTTTCTTTATTTTATTTTAGTTTTATTTCTTTTTGGCATTGAATCGCAAAGCGTGCGAGAGCAGTAAGAGATTGGATTTATTTTATTTATATTATTTTTCTTAGAATTATTGCACGAAGTATGAAATCTGAACTTAAATTTTTAAGATTCATTTCTTCCGGTTTTATTGCAATTCACGGTGGTTGTACGTGATCGGTGCTCCATTTCTTAATTCCTTGTCGAGTAATCGAGCTTACGGCTCTGTGGATTTGATACACATTTGAATTCTGATCTTTCTGCACAATTATGGAGAGTAATTTAGTTAGGTTTTACTTAATTGATATCGTTTTTGAATGGATAAGTTCCCGATAGTAACTTGCTTAAGTACCCGTTGAGGGAATTTATCTTGCTTTGATTTCTGGATTTCTGGCATTGACACGAGAGACGGGAGATTCACGAGGCGAAAATTGCTTAAGGTATGCTCGACTACCATTGATGAGCTGGCGAGCTCGAGAGTTCCATTTTGATAAATCCCCCATTAAGCTCGGGAATTGAAGTTGGAGGAATTATATAATTAACAATATAAATAATCGGAGAGTTCACCTTAATCTAAAGGTAAGTTCCTATCCAGGTGTTAAATGAAGGATCTAATCAAGGAAGGGACAAACCTGAATGCGGAGGTTGAGCCACCAATTAAAAATTGGTAGAAACTTTGTGAAAATCTGAGGAAGGAAATGCAAGGTTTGCTAGATCAGAGGAAATGGGTGTGAAGTATTGAAGAGAAAAATACCCGGATCTTGCAAGAGAGTTTTGGAATACAATTAAATTTGGTTTGATCTTGTCTTCGGGAGAAACAAGGGTATCAATCGGTGAATATGGAAATCCAATTCCTATAATGAAAATCTTGAGGACAAAACCGGATCCATACATAGAAACGAGCAATGTGTTTTAAGTCTCTTTGGGTATTGTTTCGCATTGTATTTCGCGATAGTTTTCTTTAGTTTCTCACGAGGAAACTAATTCAATCCATTCTTATAGTTGCAATTTATTTTTATTAATTTACTTTTATTTTATCTTAGTTTGATAATATTCAATAGTTTATGATCTTTAATTTTTTTTCTATAGTTTAGATAAACCTTTCACTATGTGTTCTTAGTCTAAATAGTATGGAAATTTAGTAGTTGGGGTAGTTGATCTTTAATTCGTTGTCAATCTCTGTGGGAATGATACCTGGACTTACATTCAGATTTTACTACTTGTATGACCTGTGCACTTGCAGTGTCATAGACTTGACCCTTATTTTTAAATCATGAACATTAAGAAAAAGTTATTTTATCATTATCCAAAGTGACATAGATGCAAAAGAAGTGTAAGGCTCATGTAATTATGTTAATTTGAGGGGTTTTTAGTCTATATAGGAAAAGGTAAACAAGTTTTTATGGCGCCGTTGCCGGGGATTGAAAGAATTAAATAGATGATATTCGATAAAAGGAATTAAAATGCTAATTTGGACATTTTATAAAGAAAAGAGCAAATAGTTTTTGAAGCAATGGCTACACAACATGGATCTTTGTAAAGCCTTGTTGAAAAATATTTTTTTAGTTTGACTAATCCTATTAATCGAGTGTTTTTTTATTTAAATCACTTTAATGCATAGGAAGCAGGATTGACGATTCCGTGAGATAGCAGGTGGAAAGAACAAAAGCTAGAAAGACGAAAAAAGCGAAAAGCGCGGCTATAGGCGGATGAGAGACATGACTGGCGAGGACGGAGGACGACGGCCAAGGCCTCCTATTGCTGATACAATGGAGGATTTCTGAAGCCTATTATTCAAGAAGAATGATACGCAATCAGACGACTCACATGGATGCCAATAACCGAACTAAAGCCCGACCTTGATAACAATGGTGCGTGACATCGAGTTCCTTCCCCAGTCACCCAGCAGGGCCAAATGAGCACACAGGAATATTTCTTAGGATGGCAAACACGATTGAGCTTAATGGTGTGAGGCCAGAGGTGATAAAGCTTCATCTCTTCCCATTCTCCTTACGAGATATAGCAGCCACTTGGTATGAATCATTACCATATGGTTCAGTTGATACTTGGGAAGAGCTGGTAGAAGCATGCGAATGATTCTTGCAAGTCTCTCACCTCGGAAGAGAAGAGAGAGATAATAGTATTCCAACAAGGGGGGAAGATGATAGCACATGTAGCTATAAGGGATTCAAGAGGTTCTTGAAGAGGTGCCTATAAGCTGGAATTGGATTTAAAAACCCAAATGGATATAGTGTATCATGCTTTAAATGATACATCTAAAGTAACCATCGATACTTCTTCATTGGAGCATTCAAAAGAAAAAGTCTTGATGAGGCTAGAATCGCGATAGAAGACACGGCCAAATGCAATGTGAGCTCCATACGAGTTTTCAGGGAGGTAATAGCAAAGGAGAAAAAAGGGTCATGGAGCTACGAGGCAAAATGGCAGTAATGGAAGCTGAAGTTAGATGCCATCATGCATAGGATGGACAAACAAGAAAAGAAAGTTGCACCTTGCTCATGAAATAGGAAGCGATGGAAAGAAACAAAATGAGAAAAGAGCTCTTATGTACTAGCAGGAAGAAGATTCTTATGGTGATAGGGAGGTTAAGTACGTGAGATGAATCAAAGAAATTACCGTTTAGACCCCGAATCTAACTTGCCCGCACATTCTGGGTCGTATTTGAACCATGAGAATTTCTCATATGGTGGAGGGGCATTATAGGGCCCGAGAGCAGATGATCCTCAGCGAGGGATATCGCGGCCACTAAGGTTCCGGCCAGCGGCATCAAGAGGGTGAAGCCCGAGAAATGAATATCGAAGTCCAAGGAGGACTACGACAGCCATTTGAAGGAACAAATCTTTGCAGTTGTGGGAGACAAACAAAGGAGACTTGCCGCTGCGAACATAAAATATACGACTTGGGAAGCTTTCAGTGAGCACTGAAGTGTTTAGGAAGAATACAAGTGCTCATTGAAAAACTTGGAGACACAAGTAGAGACGGTGGCCACTGAATATGTAAATCGGAGGCAAAGGGTGCATTCCTAGTGACACTTTCAAAGAATCAGCGCATGGAAATTGAGTTAAGAATGGGAAAGAAGTGACGACAACGAGAAGGAAGAAAGGAAAGAAAGGAAGAAAGAAATTTGGAAAGGAAGAGAAAAGAGCACCTGGTGAACAACTGAAGAAGTAATGAGCGAAACGAGGAAGGAAGAGTACCGGCTTATACACTACAGGTGCCGACTCCTGGAGGAGGCTTGGAAGAGAGCTGAGGGAAGACGGTTTTCTCTGGGTTCTTGGACATTTCGAGAAAATAGAAATCGATATCTCATTCTGCGAAGTATCCCACCAATGCTATTTATGCAAAATTTATGGGAGTGACGAAAAGGAAGATAGCTAAGGAGGGAATAGTGAACTTGATTGCAACTTGTAGTGCAGTTATCCAGCAAAAGATCCCAGCAAAAATGAAGGACCCTGGCAATTTCACCATTCCTTGCTCCATAGGGAAATATGAATTCAAGAAGGCTTTATGTGATTCTGGTGCCAGTATAAATTTGATGCTTACCTCTTATCGGTTGTGCGAGCTTAGTTTGGGAAACTTACTATTTGCAATTACACTTCTGAATGGGTGACGGAGATGATGGCCTGACCGAGAAGGTATTCTTGAAGATGTACTTGTCAAGGTTGGGAGAGTTCATGCTTCACGAGTAGATTTTTGTTATCATGAAGATGGAGGAAAGATACCCGAGTTCCTTTCTTTTGCTAGGAAGACCTTTCTATGCCCAGCATAGCTGGGGCTGTGATAGATGTCTTGAAAGATTGAAGTGATGTAAGGGTGGGAAATGAGACGATGCACTTTTGTCTTAATAGGGGTTTGGAGACATCCTGGTGTAAGATGCGAAAGTTGTATGGCTGTAGAAAACAATAGTCTTCTCAGTGTTGAGTTGAATTCATTTGTATTCTTCAACATCCTATCAATGAGAATTGAGGATGAATTTTAATTATCTTGAGAGTCATGATTGTGAATTACCGCCTTCAATTGTTTAACAAAGAAGCAGTCTCGAGCATAAATGAACGATCAAGATGAAGTATACGACCCAGCGAAAACTCACGGCGGGAAACTAGTGCGAGAAGGGTTAACATTGAAAGAAATTGCCCGGTCATTTGAAATATGAGTTCTTAAGAGACGAAGAAAAAGAAAACTGTCATCATATCGGAATTTGCATTGGTGAAGGCGAGAGCGAGAAGTTGCTGAAAATTTTGAGAAAAATACAAGGAAGCTATTGCTTGGTCGATTAAGGATCGAAGGGGTGCCAGTCCCTCACGTTTGTATGCACAAAATGTGCGAATGAGAATGCAAAAAACTTCTATTGAGCATCGAAAGGAGAATTTGAACCCGATGAAAGAAGTTGTCAGAAATGAAGTTTTGAAATGGTTAAATGCAGGTTTTATATATGTTATATCAGATAGTTCTTGGGTGAGCCTAGTGCATGTGGTTCCCAAGAAAGGTGGATTCACTGTGATCATAAATGAAAAGAATGAATTGATTCCTACAGGCGTGACGGGATGGAGGGTGTGTATTGACTACGAGAAAAGCTGAATCGGCAACAAAGAAAGGATCATTTCCCTGCCTTTCATTGATCGGATCTTTGGATAGATTGGCGGGACACCCTCTCACTTTTGTTTCCTTGATGGATGCTCACGGATATAACCAAATTGCCATTGCACACGAGGATCGGGGAGAAAACCACTTTTACATGCCCATTTGGTACTTTGCTTTTAGGAGAATGCCATTTTGGTTTATGTAATGCTCTGGTACCTTCCAAAGATGCATGATGTCTATATTTTCGATTTAGCAAAAGAAGTTGTGGAGATCTTCATGGATGATTTTACGATGTATGGATCAATTTTTGAACAATGCACAAAACTTGGAATGATGCTTCAAAGGTGCAAGAGACCAAGAATCTAGCTTTGAATTGGGAAAAATGCCATTTATGAAGTTCTGAAGGAATTGTCTTGGGGCACGTGATTTACTGCGAGCGGGGGGCTTGGGTAAAGACCAAGCAAAAGTTTCAATTATAAGAATTTGATGCCACCCACTTCTGAGTCAAAGGGGTGAAGTTTCTTAGGACATGCTGAATTTTTAAGAGAAGATTTGAGGAGATTTCTCAAAAATTGCTAGACCACTATGCAGATTGCTAGAAAAGGATACTAAGTTATGTTTTGATGAATCCTGCCATAATTCTTTTGAAAAAATCAAATCTAGACTAGTTGAAGCTCCCATCATGTAAGCAGTTGGAACAAAGAATTTGAATCATGTGTGGTACCGCGGGTTTACTTGATGGGATTTGTATTGGAGACTTGAAGAGATGAAAAAGTGTTCAAGGCCATATACTATGCCAGCCAAAACCTTCAACTGAAACTCGGGAAAACTATTCTACTCTGCGAAAATGAGATCTTTGGCGATAAATGTTGCATGTGAAAAATTTAAGGCATACATTTTGGGGTCCCATGTTGTGCCACACCTTGAATCATGTAGCAATCAAGTATCTAATGGCAAAGAAAGAAGCAAAGCCAAGGCGGTCGGGTGGGGTATTGTTATTGTAGGAATTTGATTTAGAAATAAAAAGACAATAAGAGGTTGTGACAAATGTGATAGGCGTCGCTTGTCAAGAGTGGAAAACATGATCTGAAGAAGAAAGAGAAATAGCGAAAATTTTTTCAGATGAAGCGATTATTCCGACTCTCCTCCAAACACACCTTGATATGCTGATATTGTGAACTTTTTTAGCTTGTGGAATTATGCCACCGGAATTCAGCTACCAGCGAGAAAAAGCTAAGGGCGACGACATAATACTACATTTGGGATGACCCATTATTGTTTAAAGGAGCGATGCGATTATAAGGAGATGTGTACCAGAAGGTGAGCAAAGTAAGATTTTACAAGAATGTCATGCATCACCATATGGAGGACATTTTGCAGGAGATAAAACAGCCCACAAAATTCTCCAGTCAGGATTTTACTGGCCTACTATTTTTAAGGACTGTTTTGAATGGGTGAAATTATGTGATCAATGCCAAAGAATGGGAAATATCCTGGTGGTACAATTGTTTGATGTATGGGGAATGGATTATATGGGGCCTTTTCCAGTTTCATTTGGAAATATATATATATACTCCTAGCTGTGGATTATGTATCAAAATGGGTTGAGCGACAACATCCTAAGAATGATGCCAATACGGTTAATGGGATTTTTACAAAAGAAATATTCTCGTGATTTGGGACACCCGAACTATAATCGGTGGTGGAGGGAGCCATTTGCAAATAAGGTGTTTGACAAACTCATGGGCAGATATGGTATCAAACACATTATGAGCTTGACATCACCCTCGAAACAAATGGGGCATTTAAAATTTCAACCCGAGGAGATAAAGAAAATTATTGAAAAGACTGTAAGTTCCAGTATAAGAGATTGGTCTTTGAATCTTGATGATGCACTCTGGGCATATAGGACTGCTTTTAAAACTCCCATTGGAATGTCCCCATATAGGCTTGTCTTTAGAAAGCCATGTCATCTACCTCTTGAGCTAGAATATAAAGCTATGTGGGCCATCAAGAAGCTAAATTTTGATTTCAAAGTACGCTAAAGAAGAGGAAGCTACTCGATTAAATGAATTGGAAGAGTTGAGGAATGAAGCATATGATAGTGCTAGAATCTACAAAGATAAAACAAAGAAATGACATGATCAACGAATTTTGAGGAAGGAATTCAAGGTAGGAGATCAGGTCCTATTATTCAACTCCAGACTAAGACTCTTTCGAAGCTTGAAATCAAATGGAATTTGGACCATATCACGAGTAGTCTCGAAGCACACAATTGACGATGACACTTAGAACCGTGTCATGAGGAATTCAGGGTTAATGGTTAGAGATTAAAGCACTATCTTGGGAGAAAGCAATTGGAAGAATAACCCTTAGTTTTGAATGAGAAAATTTGAAGAAATAGAACAATGGCAGCAGCAAGTCCAGCTAAAGACTAAAAATTGAGCAGCTTTGTGGAAGGCAATCCACATCAGTTTGTTTTAAGTTTTTCTTGTTAAATTTTTCTTTTTGATTTTAAATTTCTAATAGCTTTGTGTAATTTGATTCATATTTGATTGAAAGTCGGTAAATATTTTTGTTAGTTTTGCGAGAACAATGAAAGATGTACAAGGGGGCATCACAATCGAGCTTCGATGCGCATCGAGACAAGGGGCGAGTACACTCTTCTTGATTTTAAATTTTGTCTTTTATATGGCATGATTGAAAGTTTGGGGGAATTTTAATTTGTTAAGATGCTTAAATTTTGAATGTGATGCATAGTGGATGATTTTGTTGAATATTTGCATGATGAAGATGAATTGAGTTGTAGTTGTCTTGATTGGATTTGAATAAATTGAAATTGCTGTGAATTTGATTGCATAGGAAGACCTAAAAAAATTTTCTGTTCGCAACACTAATCCAAGAATGCTGGATGTGGAAACAATAAAATAGAAAAGGAAGTCGAAACAGTGAAACTGAGGTCATGACTAAAATAAAGAAAGGAAAGAAAAGAGAAAGTTGTGACATAAAAATTCCATGTAGAGCTTATTCGGGTCGCAAAAAAAAAAAAAAAAAATCTCTTGAAGTTGCGACCAGAATAATCCAAAATTCAATAAAAGTAGGATTTTAAACCTCTCATTTTGGGCGTCCCAGCATTAAAAGTAGGATTCCAAAAAGAAAAATAAGATCATCAATTAAAAGGTTTAAAAATCTGATGACGTTAAATAAATTGAGCCAACGATCCACTCCAATTTCAAGGTCAGTTCCAATTCATCTTAAACCTTTCAGTTCTGCATCATTCATTCAGAATCTCTGAAATAAATAGTTTTAATGAAAGAAATAGAAATCAATGTCTTGATTAAATGAATTGGTTTGATCTGCTCAGTTTCAAAGAGAATAGTCGAAGAGATTTAATAACTCCGAAAACGATCAAAATTCCCACCCAATTCCCACAAAACCTGCGTGGAAATAGCAAAGAATGTGTAAATCCAAGAGAACTTCATTTAATTCATTCTTTGGAAATTTAATGAAGAATAAATAGCACTTGTAGTTCCCGAGACGCAAAATCACTATAAAGAAGGAATGGGAAAACAAGGAAAATAAACAACGAGAATGAAGAAGGGAGAATGAGAGAAAGAAGAGTTCTAGGCTGCTAACCTGAGCTTAGCGGAATGAGAATGGAGTCGGGAAAACAAACCATTTCCATTCATTATTCCATAAACATTTATTATGTCAAGAGAGTGTGGTTGATGGGAAGGAGTGGAAGAAGGGGTTAATTAGAACCCATCAACGAAACTCAAAGAAAAGGAAGGAAGGGCGCCAATTTGTTGGACAACCTTGTTAACAGCCGAATCACTCTTGGAGCAAGCTCAAGGTCTGGTGAACCAAATGAAGCAGAAGCTACAACCTTCGGAGGGAAGATATGGAGTTTTAGATCAAGAAATAAAGAGTTTTTCTCTAATTTAGTTATAGTCTTATTTGTAAGGAAAGCGAGTTATGCAAATATCGAAATGTTTTGATATTTGAATAAAATTCTTGACCACACAAAATAATTGTTTTGAGTTCACGAATGATATATTAAATTTTGTGTTTGTGTGTCATTTTCTGTTTGTAGAAAGAATAAGTGCCTTGTCTGTGCAAGGGATCAAATAAAACAATTTTGTTCTTTCGAGAACAAAATTTGCGAGAAAAAAAAATAAGGGCGTATATTAGTGCATTAGGTGGGAATGGCGGCTGCATTGTTTAAGTTGATTTAGTTTTAAAGAGTGGAAAAAATGGTTATTGTTGATGGAACAAAATACTTGGTTGAAATAATGTAAGTAGACAGTAAATAAGTACAAGTCTTGAACAAATAATACACTTGGGTCAACAAAATTTATGAAACTTTGAGAGGAATTAGGAACATCTTCTGGGAAATTCAAGATTGAGAGTCTAGAGTCCTAGAACTTGTTAGATTATTGATTAAGGCAAAATCTTAGGTAAAAACAGCCAACAAGAAGTGATGGAGGCCATCCTTGGCAATTTGAGCTTTTCTAAAAAGCTACCCTCGATATATCTTCAAAGCATATTCTCTAGTTCCTTAATTTGAGCCAATTAAGCATTTCTTCCAATATCGACAGCAACTGAAAACCTAAATTCCCTTCCTTACAACCCTGCAGCAAAGAGCCCAAATTATCCAGTTTCCAGTTCAGAAAAAGTTACTATAAAGGAAGAAACAAGTTTGGGGAAAATGTTCTAGATATTATAGAATGGAGAAAGAAGTAAAGATGAGAAATTAATGAAAGGGAATAAGTTTTGTCTTGTGGCCTATTTCCCTTGAACAATTAAGCTCGTAGAGGGTGTTTAACACCTAGTACCTAATACCAACTGTTGTATGGAGTTACTAGCCAAAAGTTCTCCCAGAGTGATAGAAAGCCTAAGAAGACAAAAACATTGCACTATTCGACCTTAGAAAAACAAAGCAAAGAGTTCGAGAACAAAGGAATCGCTGAATAAAGTGCATATGGAAATTGAATTCATAAGAATTCAAGATGAATCAGGCCAAGATTGAGGAGAATCAACAAGTACAAAGAGAAAAGATTGAAGAGTTGAGAGCGGCAAGTGCAGGAGAAAGGTGGAAAGCGCGTTGATTTGCGACTTAAATTTTTCCCATTATCTACCCGGATTACCTAAGCCTAACATTACAAGCCTGAAAGACCTCATTGATCTTGAAGGTTGAACTTACCTACATTAGTGGAGATCAATATGAAAAACAAGCCTATGGGACTTTGACCAACAATCCAAGAAAACTCCAAGAAGATTAACTAAATTCAACATGAAAATGAAAAGGATTGAAGACCTGCACACACACAGAGAAAAAGACTTGTTGAATAAATTGTTTAAATACATTAGTTCATCAAGAAATTTGTGATAGAAGTATACCATTTCTTATTCTTGAATCGAAACTGAAATTTAAAATGATACCGGTATCTCTTATTTCCAGTTAGAAGATGGAATAAGAAAGACCATGGTATGAATCAGAAAAATGTCCTTAAAATTTTTTTAAGCTTATTTGTTTGAGGACAAACAATTCTTTCTTTTCTTTGCTTGGGGACAAGCAAAATTTTAAGTTGGGAATTTGATGAGTCAAGCTCATTAGATTTTAATCCATTTTAAAGCATATTGCAGAGATAAATGTTGATTTGTATCTTGAAATGTGCATATTTTACTCAAATTTAATTTCACGAGGAAAATCACGATGAAACAGTCTGAGCAAATCGGGAAGAAACCAGCATCTGATGGGAATTGAGAGTCGCAGGCGAAAATCGGTCGCGACAAGCTTAGTTGTCAGTCATTTCACAGAATCCGCAGCGTCTCGAGTCGGTTGTGAGGAAGAAATGAGCCTTAACAAGTGGCGTCGTGTCTTGAAGAAAGGGTTGCGACAAAAGTAATGGTCTAGACTAAAGGGAAATATCAAGAAGAATCTTCATGTCGCGACACCACTCTGATGTTGCGACACCAATTGAATACAACTGAGGTTGCGACATCACTCCGATGTCGCTACATGCAGCTAAGATGTCGCGACGTGGATCGGGTGATAGAAAGCCCTGAGAGGTCTTTAAGTGAACCGAGAGTTTTAGCTAGTTTTTTTAATGAAAGGCTCCATCAGAGGTCGCGACATAAAAATAGGAACTGGAGTCTCTACAGAAAAAGTGACGTTGCAACCACATTAAGAGTTTAAGAACAAAAATGGTCATGACACGGAAAGAAAGCAAACAAAGTCTTAACAAGGCGGGGATTCTGCGACCATTTAATGATCAAAAGGCGCAAATGATGTCACAACCACTCATTTATGTCGCAACCTAAAACGACTAAGCGAGAAGGGAGTGAAGTTGCGGCATCAACTTGAGGTCGCGACCAGAAGAGAAGAAATGGTGTGAGAGGTCGCGACATCACCTTGGTCGCGACATAAATGAAACAGTGAAAGCAAAAGACCACCAACACAATCGCGACCAAGAAAAGAAAGTCACAACATGAAGTCAACATACAAACAGAAAGGTGGTTGCAACCTAAAACTGTTGTCGCAACTCAAAAGTCAGAAGAAGAGAAAGACTAGCGATGTCGCGACATGGCGTGTTAAACATCAACTGCGGAGAAATATTGAGCAAATGAAGTCACGACTACCTGGCGAGGTCGCGACAGGAATTGATCAAGCAGTCATAAAGGAGAAGCGGTCGCAGAAGCAGCGAGTCGTGGCGGCCGGAGCAAGAAATCCATGTCCACGACATCAACTTGAGGTCGCGACATGGGAGCAGATGGTTGGGCTTTTTCTTTAGGAATTCACGGAACTTTTGGGGTGTCCCACTTCCTTTACAGTATAAATAGACCATTTTAAGAAAGAAGAGTAAAGTTTTTCGTCTTCACTACCGAAAAAGAGGAGAGGGAAGGGCTTCGGTGTATAGTTTAGAGTAGATTTTATTTTATTTTATTTTCAGCTTTGTTTTATTTTTAGTTTATTTATTTTAAGGTATTGAATCTGTGACTGTGTGTGAGAGGCAGTAAATTTGGATTTATTTATTTATGTTATTTTCTTAAGAGATGCCTTTTAGAAAATTTATGAAATCTGAACAATTTATGGAATTCATTTCTTCTGGAAGCTTTATTGCAGTGGGTGGATTTGTGCGTGATCGGTGCTTCATTTCTTAATTCATATCTGATGTCAGACATAGCTCTACTGGATTTGATCTACACATTTAGATTACAGTCACCCTCACACAATTATGGAGGAATTAATTTAAGTTTCGGTTTTGCATAATTGGTGTCATTTTTGAATGGATAAAATTTGATAGTAGCACAAATACCGCGTTAGAATTTATCTTGCTACGATTTCCGAGGATGCCTCGTGACACGAGAGACGGAGATTCTTGAGAGTTAGGAAGAATTCTTTTAAAATTGTAATTAGACTACCATTGATGAGCTGTGGCACGAGCTGAGTTCATTTGATAAATCCCGATAAGCTTAGAATTGAAGTTGGAGGGGTGTATTTAACAATATAAATAATTAGAGAGTTCACCTTAATCTAAAGGTAAGTTCCTATCCACGTGTTAGCTGAGATATAATCAAGGGAAAGGAACAAACCCACAGATCTGGAGGTTGAGCCACGATTAAGTGGTAGAAACTTTGTGAAAATCACGAGAAGGAAATCGCAGGTCTGGCTACAATCAACGGGAAATGGGTGTGGAGGTATTGAGAAGAAAAATACCCCGGATCTTGCAAAGAGGATTTGGAATACGGGAGTAGGCTGGTTTGATCTTGTCTTAGGAAACAAGGGTATCCAATCGGTGAATATGGAAATCAATTCCTACAATGAAAATCTTAGACAAAACCAGATCCATACATAGAACAAGTAATGTGTTTTTAAGTCTTTGAAAATTATTTGTTTCATTGTATTTCAGCGCATTAGTTTTAAGTTTCTCATAGGAAACTGATTCAATCCATTCTTATAGTTGCAATTTATTTTTATTCATTTACTTTTATTTTATCTTAGTTTGATAATATTCAATAGTCTATGATCTTTAATTTTTTTCTATAGTTTAGACCGACCTTTCACTATGTGTTCTTGAACCCAAAATAGTATGGAAATTTAGTATTTGGGTTGATTGATCTTTAATTCGATTTGCCAATCTACGTGGGAATGATACTGAACATTTAGATTTTACTACTTGTATGACTACATGCACTTGCGAGTGTCATAGACTTTACCATATTTTAAATCATGAACATTAAGAAAAAGTTATTTTATCGAAACAAATTTATCCAAAGTGACATAGATGCAAGAGAAGTGTAAGGATCTTGTAATTATGTTAATTTGAGGATTTTAGTCTGTGTAGAAAGTGGCAAACCAATTCGAGAACATCTGGCTTTGATTTTCCTCCATGAGTGAAAATTTTGGAGGGATGTAGGTTAGCACTCACAGGCTTAGGGTTTTGGAGTGAAGAAATAGAAAGTAGAAGTAGAAGAGTTGGAAGAAGTGAAGATGAATTGAAGTTTTTGTGTAAATGGATTTTTGGCTTCTACACACTTACATTTTTTGATGGGTCGAGGTTATATGATTCTTTGAATGGGGAGTTGCAACATTAAATTTTAGTCACCACATTAATGATTTAATTATTTCGCATGTGTCGCTCACGCCTATTCAAAAAGTTAAAACCTAAATCCATTGGAGTCCAGCTTCCAGTGCAGTGCGACCTAATCAGCTTTGTCATTTGAGATGTGGTCTACTTGGAAGTTAATGTTGCGACCTAAAATTTTCTAATTCTAATTCTAATAAATGCAATCAAAACAAGTACAATTCATCCTCGGCATTCAGACATTCACCAAATCAACTCAATGCAGCAGTTTAGAGTGAATAAAATTATTTACTGAATTCAATTATGTTTTATAAAACAAATAGTAATCAGAGAAGAATATATTGCCCTTTTGTCTAGATCTATTGTAGATTGGAAGTTTGGATGTGGGATTACCAGCCCATGCACACACTTTATTGTCCTACAAGGAACATAAGTAACTTAAAGCAATAATAATAAAATCACACAAAGCTACTAAAAAAAAAATCAAAAATTCTAGCACAAAACTCAAAACTTAAAACAAATTGTAGTGTGGGTTAGCACTCCCCACAAGCTTCAGTTTGAGTCATATTTGAGACTTGGCACGCTATTAAATCACCAATTTTCTTTAAAATTTTCTCACTCAAAACTAGGAATCATTTGCAATCTGAATTTCTCAGGTAGTGCTTCAATCTGCGACATTGACTTTGGAATTCCTCTCTCCCTTGCGGTTCTGGAAGTGTCAACGCTCCAAGGTTGTACTTGATACTCGTATATGGTGCGCTCATTTTGATTTCGGCTTCCACTAGAAGAGTTTCGGTTTGGAATTGAATACGAGGACTTGATCTCAGTGCGCCCAAATTCTCCTCAAAATCCTTTGATCATGCCATTTCTTTGTTTATCTTTGTAAATTTTGGCATTATCGCGAGCTTCAAATTTCCCCTTAGCTCTTCAATTCATTGGTTGGGCTTGACCTTGAAATTGAAGTTGACCTGGTAAGCCGCATAGCTTTGTATTCCAATTCTAGAGGAAGGTGACAAGGTTTACCATAGACAATCCTATATAGGGACATTCCGATGGCGTTTATGATGATCTGTATGCTATTATTGCATCATCAAGTTTCAAAGACCAATCTCTTTCCTCTTTGGAGCTTACGGTTTTTCGAAATTTTCTTTATCTCCTTATTAGAAATCTCGAGCACTTGAATTTGTTTGAGGATGATAAACGAGAAGCTCGTAATGTGTTTGATTCCATATATGCTCCTTGAGTCTATCAAACACCTTATTTGCAAAGTGGCTTCCTCCATCACTGATGATAGTTAAGGTGCCCTAAAATGCACTCAAAATATTCCTTTGTAAAACCCCCCACAGGCGTGATAGCATCATTTTTTGGAATATTTCTTTGCCCCCGACCCATTTAAATACGTAATCCACAACTAGGAGTATGTATAGATTTCCAACTGAAGGTGGAAAGGGCCCCATAAAGTCTATTCCCCAAACATCAAATAGTTGCACCACCAGGATACCTTGTAGGGGCATTTCAAGCCTTTTGCTAGCATTTCCCATTCTTTGGCATTGATAACAAAGTTTCACCCATTCAAAACAATCCTTGAAAATAGTAGGCCAATAAAAACCTAATTGGAGAATTTTGTGGGCTGTTTTGTCTCCTACAAAGTGTCCTCCACAGTGCATGACATTCAATAGATCTGCCTTGTTCACTTTTGCATTTGCACCTCCTGATTATCATATCAGCTCCTCTTTTAAACAATAGTGGGTAATCCTAGATGTAAAACCTACTGTCAATCCTTAATTTTTTTTCTCTGTTGGTAGCTGAGTTCCGGTGGCATAACCCCATATGCTAAGAAGTTCACAATATCAACATACCAAGGTGATTGAAGTGACAATTGGAATAACTGCTCATCTGGAAAATGTTCTTCTATTTCTTTTTCTTCTTCTTATATAGCAGGCTTTTCAACTCTTGACAAGTGATCAGCTATCACATTGTCACAACCTTTCTTGTCTTTGATCTCTAGATCAAATTCCTGTAATAACAATACCCACCTGATTAGTCTTGGCTTTGCTTCTTTCTTTGCCATCAGATACTTAATTGCAGCATGATCAGTATGGATAATGACATGGGGAACTGATATGTATGACTTTCTGTTTTAAGCATGTAATACTAAGCGGCCAACATCTCTTTTGAGTAGTTGAGGTAATTCTCTTGAGGCTTCATTAAGGTTTTCTGGCATAATATATGTGCCAAGCATCTTGTCGGTTCTGCGTCCCAATCGACTCCCATTGCATAGTCACGACATCACCACATTGATTTCAAACTCCTTGTTCTAGTCTGGTTTTTCCATGATGGGAGCTTCAACTAATCTTGATCTGATCTCTTCAAAAGACCTATGGCATGACTCATCAAACTTAAACTTAGCATCTTTTTCCAGTAATCTACATAATGGCCTAGCAATTTTAAATAAGTCTCTGATAAATCTTCTGTAAAAACTAGCATGTCCCAAGAAACTTCTTATTCCCTTGACTGTTGTTGGTTTCATAAGATTTTATAGTGGCTCCTGCTTTGTCTACTGACCTGCATAAATCATGTGCTTAAGGACAATGCAACACGGTACCATAAGTGACATTTTCCCGATTCGAGGAACTAGATTCTTATCTGCTTTGTGAAGTACTATCCCCCAATTATGCGAGCAATTTTCCTTGGATCCATACCTTTGTGAAATCATCCATGAAGATCTCCACTAACTTCCTGCCCAAAATATGAGAATATGGACATCATGCACCTTTGGAATGTAGCAGGAGCATTACACAAACCAAATGGCATTCTTCTAAAAGCAAAAGTACCGAATGGACATGTAAAAGTGGTTTTCTCCTGGTCCTCAAGTGCAATGGCAATTTGATTATATCCAGAATATCCATCAAGAAAACATAAGTGAGGGTGTCCAGCTAACCTATCTAACATCTTATCAATGAAAGGCAGGGGAAAATGATCATTTCTTGTTGCAGTATTCAGTTTCCTGTAATCTATACACCTCCCATCTATCGGGATTCTTGGCAAGGTCATTCATTCTCTCCTCATTTTCCCTCACAGTGAATCCACCCTTTTTTGGGAACCACATGGTAGGCTCGCAGGCTGTCGATATTGCATATATAAAACCTGCATTCAACCATTTTGACCTTACGTCATTTACAGAAAACATCTTTCATCCTGATTCGGCCTCCTTTTGGTGTTCGATAAAAGTCTTTGCATCATCGTTTATGTGCAATATCTTGTGCATGCAAAATGGAGGGCGTACCACTAAATCCTCAATTGACCAAACAATAGATTCTTTACTTCCTCGGGAATGTGAAAGCTTTTGTTCTTCAATTTCAGTCAATGCAGGTGATATGATTACTAGTTTTCCTTTTCGATTCTAAGCATATTTCAAATGGCCAGGCAATTCTTTCCAATAGTAACCCTTCTACCTGATCTCTTATTTGATAACACTACGTTTGCTTGTTGCATACATGTTCTTGATTGTTTTCATTCAAGCTCAAGATTGCTTCTTTGTTTCAATAGCGGAGAACCTTGATTAAATAATCGATACTCTCGAATCTTGGAATTCAACTCAATTTCATTGATAGAATGGTGAAGATTACAATCAGAATTCAGTTCAACACCGATAGGACTAGTTTTCTACAGCCATACAAATCTCTGCATCAACATCAGATTGTTCCAAGCTCTTGTTAAGGTTAAAGTACATTGCTTCATCTCCTACCCTTAAGGTCAACTCACCTTTTTTCACATCTATCAAGGCAGCTCCAGTTGCTAAGAAGGGTCTTACAACAATAGAGGAACTTGGGTAATCTCATACCATTTCACCGATCACAAAGTCACAGGAAAGATAAATTTCCCCACCTTGGCAAGAGTATCTTCGAGAACACCTGAGTGCGTGCCATGGATCCCTGTCGACCATACGTAATGTAATTCACGGTTGGATGAGTTCCCCGACTCCATCTTTGCACTATTGATAAAGGCATCAGGATTGATGCGGCATGAGTCTAAGGCCTTCTTGAATTCATGATTTCCCTATGGACGGGAGCCAGTGCTTTGCACGGGTCCTTCGTGTGCGATGGGAGACTTCTGGATGGCCCACTTTTCTGAAGTGGCCGGTTAAGTTCACTATTTCTTCCTCGTGATCTTAACTTTCTTTTCAAATATCTCGCCGAGAAATTTTGCATAATTTGGCATTTGATTGATTGCCTACAATGGGATGTGGTGCATTTTCTTGAATATTTCGAGGAATTTGGCACTCTTCCCTCTTGCTTTGAAAGCCTTTGAGAAATAACTCTGAGTGTAACTTGTACTTTCTCCTTTTGTTTTGTACAACTCTTCTCAGTGCTTTCGGTTAGCCTTTTGCTTTTCTGCATCTATTGTCTTTTCTGACATATTCTTCTCTTCTTCTCTTCCAGTTCTTAGCAGCACCTTCTTCCATCAGTCTAATACCACTCTTTTCTTTTCTCTGTTGCATCACTTCCTTCCACTTCTCATTGACGCCATGCAGTCCTTTGGGTTCTTTTGGGTGTCACTAGGGAATGCACCCTTGTTCTGGTTCTACATATTCAGGGCCAGTTGCCCTACTTGTGTTTCCAGGTTCTTTAGTAAGGCACCTGTGTTTTCTTGAAACATATGAGTGTTAGATTTGAAATTTTCCAACTCAGTAAACTTCTGTTCATGGAGGTTTAACGACCTCGTTATCCCCATGAAGCTGATCTATATGGCCGGGCCCTCTTTTGTACGATATTCATTTATGCTCCTCTCCTCTTCTTCTTGGAACCTTGCTGGTGATACCGCTGAGCGTGGTGCCCCATGTCTTGAACATGAACATCTCCCACCATATGATAAGTTGCCATGGTTTCTGAGTGCTAGGTGCAGTGTGTAGGTAAGTTGAGATGGGCTTAAATAAGGAAACTTCTTTAATTTCATTTAGAGTATTTAAGCTCTGACTTGGTAGGGATCCTCTTCGACTAGTCCTCGACACTTCTTCTCTGTTCCTTCTACTCTTTCTACCACTCTTATCTCATGAGTAGAATGCAATCTCTTCTCTTGTCTATCCATCATATGCATGATTACATCTAGCTTTGCTTCCATGGCTGTCATTTTGTTAAGTTTAATGACCCCACTCCCCTTTGCTCTACTGTTACTCCCTGAAGATTAAGATGGATTCACTTATGTGTACTTTGGCAGTCTCTATCAAGTCCCTTACCTCATTTGCACTTTTTATTTTGAATGCCCCACAACAAGAAGCATCAATAATACCCTTGGAGGTATCATTCATTGAGTGGTAGAAGATGTCCATTTGTGTCTTGAGATCTATGCCATGCATAGGACATCTCTTCAACAATCTTTTGAACCTTTCCCAAGCTGTATATAGGCTTTCATCTTCTCCTTGATTGAACACACTGATCTCCTTCCTTCTCTCAGAGGTGAGAGAAGGCACTATGCGATATAAGCTTCCACCGGCTATTCCCAGCTAACTCATTGAGGAGGCCATATGGTAGGGGAATCGACCGGGTGGGCTATGATGTCTCGAGAAAATGGGAAGAGTTACGGCTTGATCCTTTGGTCTTACACCAAAGTAAACTTTATAGTATTGGCCATCTGAATCTGCAAGTGCTCATTAGGGTCCTGTTAGGGTGGCTTGTAAATTGTCTTTGCTGAACCATTGTGAGTCAAAGCTAGTTTCATTTCGAGTTGTTTGGATTCCACGGCGGGTTTATTAGCTGTGAGTACCTTGGATAATGAAGTCTCAATCCTCCATAGTATCGTACGTTGAAGTCTGCCTTTTTATCTACATCTCTTATTCAACTATCTGATCAATTCTCTCATCTGCCATAATTGCCTCTCCTGCTCTTTTTACTTTTCTCAAATTCCTCAGTGTTCTCCCAGCTAGTGTCCAGAGTGACGATCGACTCAACTCTGTGTATGAAATACCTTCTTGAAATGGAAATACACTAAAGACACATGAAGTCAGTGGTATTAGTAAATAATTTTCGATTAAGCTTTGAAAATGTCGATTAGTTTTACAATGCGACCACTACGGTAAAACTATTTTTATTGTTTTCTTTGACAAAATTGAAAAATGTCATAATGCATTTCCTTTTAGTCTAAATATTGATTTTGTCAAATTATTTCAATCCGACCTTGACGCCATAAAACTGTTTGTCTTGTGATTGATGAGCTTAAAATTATCTATTTTAATCCATTCTTACGTTTGATTTTCATCACGAGAAGATAAATTAATATCTACGAAATATGAAGAAACTCACGATTTGTTATTAGCAAGGAGTGTGAAGAAGAAGAAAAGCGTGAAAAATCGACAATTGGTGGAGATAAAAATCACGAGAAAATGGCGAGGAGAATGAATAAGCGAGGTTAACTTCAATGTTCTGAGTTTTGGTTTTACGATCGATTATGATGTCGCGACATCGGAAAATTGAAGGAAATTTGATCAAGTCGGCGACGGTGATCCTGAAGTTAGGCGGCGGGGACTAACCGGAGACTTAGGGGCTGATGTCAGCGACGACACTTAGGTGATGTCGCGACAAGGGATAGTCGCGATAAGAGCGAAGCTATGGCGGGTTTGAGATGAAAGCGTTGTGACTTAAGGCATTTGTCGCGACAGAGGATTTGATGTCGCGACTGGCAGCCAGTTGAAGCCTGGAGACATAAGTTGATGTCGCGACAAGAGATTAATATCGCGACATAAAGGCGTCTTTCGATTGAAGGTTGCGATTCCTTAGTTGATGTGCGCGACAAGAGATTGATGCCCGGACGCCAGGATCTCAGTTGAAGAAAATTGCAAGGCCTTGAGTTGATGTCGCGACAAAGGGATTGATAGCGACATGAAACTCTTTCGATTGAAACTGAGAGGCGTTAAGTTGATGTCGCGACAAAAGTTGATGTCGCGACATCAGGAACCATCAGTTGAAAGCTGCAAAGACATGAGCTAATGTCGCGACAAGAGATTGATGTCGACATCAGGGCATGGCACCGATTGAAACTGCGAGAGGCATAAAGTGATATGAAAGGATTGATGTTAGCGACATAAGAAGACTACCGGTTGGCTGCGAGAGACTTAAGTTGATGTCAGCGACAAGATGTGTCGATCCAGCGACATGGATGATATGTCGCGATACCGGATTCCTTTGGCCGCGACATAAGATCTGCGGAAAACAAAGGAATGTCATGACTTATTGATAAATCTTTGCGGCCAGTCACCGAAACCGCCATCATCAAACGAGGGATTTGAGTCACGACACGAGCAGTAACATGGGCGATCGGCGAAATCGAAGAATGCATTGGAATTGGGGCCCAAGCGAAACCCCTATAAATAGCGGCTGCCCGGGAAGAGAAGAAGCGATTAGGCGGCGAACGAAGAAAGACAGGTAGCCGAAGGCTTCATTTTTATTTTCTTTTTCTTTCTTTTCTTTTATTTCTTTTATTTTCTTTTGTTTTAAATTCGTTATAGATTAGATTATTTTCATCTTTCTTTATATTTGTTTTATTTTGGATAAGATGTTATCGTTTTGGCTTGAGAAGTGAATGCGAAATTCCATTCTTTTCAAATTACACTGGAATGTTTGAAGTTCGGACAAATTTGCGGAATTGACTTTCAGTTTCAAGTGCGATTGTTCTTATGATCGGAGAATGCGCGGTGTGGCAATTGATGGTGAAGCCCGGCTTCCATTAAGTGAATGCTATAGTCGAGGTATCTTCCCACGTAGTTGTTTCCGGCAGCTTGTAATTTCAGTTTATGGTTACTTCTGGTATGGGTTTAATGTTTTGATACGAATATCGGTTTGCCTGCCAGTTTTAAGAATTTGTTTCATTGCTCGATTTCAAGGAGGTCCTCGAGTGACACGGAGAAGGCATTACGAGAGTTATGAACATTTCCTTGAAGGTATATTAACTGCTATTAGAGATCTAATGAGCTTTGTAAGTTCTTAGATAAATCCTCTTCTCACTTGAAATCGAGAGTTGAATGAGTTATCAATTTAAAAACAGCGGAAGAGTTCTCGGTGAATAATAAACCAATCGTGTTGAATCTAATCAAGAGGGAGTGATCTATTCTAATTTAGAGGAAGAGTAACAGGAAGTTATATATCTTGTAGATAACTTGGGAGCTAGGTTTTCTGATCCATAAAATGGGTATGGTATTGAAAATACGAGATTAAAAATCCCTATTAAAGTAGTCATCTAATTCCTGTCTTCGAAGAATTAGGAAAATTAGATAATGAGCGTAAGGTGTGGAGAGATCAGGCGATAACTAGCCTTGGGCTGATTTTAAAACCTGAAATACCTGGCAATTTTATCGGTGGCCCTTCTGGGGAATTGATACTTCACAATAGCAGTGTTCTTGATGTGTCTCTAAAGATAACTATTCGATTTCCATTTATTTTCTTAACTATTCATTATTCTTTATTCTTTGAATTCAGTTTATTTGATTGTTCATTTTTTTTCCTTATACTTGTATATTTTACAACTTCTTAAAAATTTGGATCATGATAATAGTGTTATAGTCTGAAATAGTATGGAGCTTGGTGGTCGGAATTGGTTGATCTAAAATTGAGATCTCTTGTGGGATGGAATATGCGGACTTATATCCATTTTATTGCCATTAAACTGATACGCTAGGGATATTAGGCCAAAACCAAATTGAAAATGATTTACTCTAAGGAAATTGGTCTATATAGTAGAAAGTGTGAGGTACATAGGCGCCGTTCTTGGTGATTAGTTAATAGTCCTTTGGTAATAGTGTCATAACCTTGCATACATATTTGAAGGCTCAACAAGTTTTTATAGAGCGCCGTTTCGGGGATTAGACAATAGTCCTTTGGTAATAGTGTCATGGTGTATATGTCTTTTGGCCTCGACAAGTTTATGGCGCCGTTCTTAGAGTCAAGAAAGAATTTAGTAAATCAATATTCGAGACGAAAGAGAGAATGCTAATTTGGACATTTTTGAAGAAAAAGAACAAAAATAGCTTTTCAACGATGGTTATTTAGCCACTAACCTTTAACAAACAACCATTTGAAAATATTTGTTGACGAGACTAATCCTATTAATGTAAGTGTTTTGATTTCGAGGGGATAAAATTTAATGCATAGAAACGAGAACACTTATCGATTCCAGTGAGACAATTAGAGAGAACACTCGAAGCTTGAGAAAAGATAAAAAAGTGAAAAACTTAACCATGGCGGATGAAAGACAGGATCGAATGAAGTACATAGAGAAGCTGACTAGAAGGCCCACTCCCGATCAACGTGCATGGAGGGACTTACAGGCTATTATTCAAGATGAGTGATACAATCGACTGACCAACTATTAAGTGCAAATAATTTTGAACTTAAACTAGCACTAATTCTGATGATTAAACAACTGTCCAGTTCTGGGACATCCCATTGAGGACAAGCGAGCACCTGGGAAGATTTCTCGGGATGGAAATTTATCTGATGAAGTTGAATGGGGTGAGCCAGAAGTCATCCAGCGCATCTATTCCCATTCTCTCTAAAAAATCTGGCCAGTACATGGTATGAATCTTTACCATATGGTTGATACTTGGGAGGAGTTAGTAGAACTACTTAGGTAGATTCTTTGACCCTCACCTTAGAGAGAAGGAGGGAAATCGTGTGTTCGGGGGGAGAAGATGAAGAGAATCTGTAGCTTGGGAAAGATTCAAGCGGTTCTTTGAGAAGTGTCAATGCATGGGATGATTTGAAGACTCGGATGGACATTGTATATCATGCCTTAAATGATATATCAGGGGATCGTGATGCTTCATGTTGTGGAGCATTCAAGCGAAAAAGTCTTTGAGAAGAGGCAAAAGAGCTGATTGAAGACTGGCTAATGCGATATGGACTCAACCCGAGTTTTCAAGAGGAAGCTCTTGAGAGGAAAGGGGATCATGGGTGAGCAACATGGCCCGACCATGGAGACGAGTTGGATGCCATTATGGATGAATGACGAGAAAGGAAGACACACTGCGCCATGAGATGGAGGACCAGAAGAGAGTTATTGGAGGGAAGTGTGAGAGAGGCTGCCGAAGAACAATTCTATGATCTTGAAGAGGTTAAGAAGTATGTGGGTGACGAGAAACTACCATTTCAGGCTCCAGATGCTCAAACCTACCGGCCGTATCTGACAACGAGAGCTGATGAAATTTCTCATATGGTGGAGGGGAGCTTCACAAGACTGAGGCATGGAATGAGAACCCTCGAGAGTTTATCAATAACCGCTGAGTTCAGCCCAATGACAACAAAGGAAATGAACATAGAAATGAATATGGGGCCCAGAGGGCCCAATCTTTTGAAGAAAAGATCTTGCGGAGTTCATGAGAGATGTCAGAAAACATTGAACCTCCATGAACAAGGGTTTGCGGAGGTAGGCTGGCGCTACGGTTCTCAAATTTTTGAACTCTCTGATGCATCCTGAAGAACACGGAGACACAAGTAGGAGCGGTGGCCCCAACCTGCAAGCGGAGGAAGATGCATTCCCAAGTGACGCAAAGAAGAATCAAAACTGCATGGCTGTGCAACTTAGGAGTGGGAAGGAGTTAGAAAAGATGAAAGAAAAAAAAAATGACAGCGACACAAAGAAGAAGAAAGCTAGAAAAAGGGAAGAAGCCTTTGGAAAGAAAGAAAGAAGGAGTGGAATGAGGGAAGGATATCGAGGCTCTAGACCTGGAGTCCCATTTCCATCATTGTGAAATCAAAGATAGGAGGCAGGTTGCGGGTTTTGAAAACCTTTCGGAAATAGAGATCGGTATGCCGCTTTCGGAAGTGGTGACTCGGATGCACTACATGCAGGAATTCTGGAGGACATCTTTGACGAGAAAGAAAGATAGTAGAAGAAGGGATTTGTGAATCTGCTTGCTACTTGCGATCTTTGTGATAAAGAAAATTGCCGAGAAAAGATGAAGGATCTGGGGAGTTTTACAATTCCTTGCATCATTGGAGGAGTTGAATTCCAGAAAGCTCTACGTGACTCGGAGGCTGATATAAACTTGATGCCTCTTTTACGTTGCCCGAACAATTAAGTTTAGGGAGGGTTATTCCATATATTACTCTTCAAATGTGAACCTGCTCGATGGTAAAACACGAAGGAGTCTTGGAGATGTTGCTTCATCACTATTGGAAGAAGATATGTTTCCAGTATACTTCATCGTGCGGACATGGAAGAAGATTCACAAGTACCTTGCTATTGGGAGACCATTCCCCAGCTCTTGGTACCTTTTGATCGACATAAAAGGTTCTTGCTTGAGGGTTGGAGAGGAAGGCTGCTTTGCTCAACTTGATCAAAAGCATGCGGGAATATAGACATGAATGAGAAAATTGCAATGTATTTGATGATGCCTATACCCTCTGACCCTGATGTTCACAATGATTTGTAATGCTTTCGAAATTTTTGTCTTTTATTTTACTACTCTTTTTCTATGAGTAAGATAGAGCAGTGGGTGAAGAGATAAATTTGATTATATTGAAGATGACTACTCACGATTGTCCATATACTTAGTTTCATTCTATAGAAGCGTGGTGAGCAACAAGCAAATGACAAAGGGGAAAATGAAAAGGGGGAAATTCATGAAACCAGTGAAGAAATTTAGTGTTGAAGAGTTGCCAAGTCATTTTGAAATAATAACGCGGCGAATCACCAAAGAGAAAACCGGTGATTATCTTTCTGCTAGACTCGATGTCTTGAGCAGAGGTTCTTTGAAAAATCTTAAAGAAAGCATACAGAGTCTATAGCTTGGTCCATTGAAGAAGTTGAAGGGTATCGATCCATCAATTTGCATGCACAAAATTCTCTTAGAAGAAACTTAAAGCCATCACGTAGAACATCGAGGCGAGATCCGGTGATGAAGGAAGTAGTCGGGAAGGAGTACTCAAATTGCTGAATCTTTGGTTTTATCTATCTACAATTTGAATAGTCACTGGGTGAGCCCGATCCATGTGGTTCAAAGAAGATTTAAGTTTCTTGTGATCATGATGAGAAAAATGAATCGATTCAATAAAAACGATGTGAAGATGGAGGTATCGTGAATTCTGAGGAAGGCGAACACGACCACGAAAAGATCATTTCCTTGCCGTTGATCGAGATGTTAGACGAATTAGCAAGACACCCTCATTTTGTTTCTTGGATGGGCATTCGAGGATACAATCAGATTGCTGTACTTTGAGACGAAGACCACATTCACATGCCCCTATGGTACCTTTGTATTTTAGAAGAATGGAAATTTTGAGGTACGTGTAATGCTCTCTTGCATTCCCGAGGTGTATGATGTCAATGTTCTCGAACTTGGTTTAGAAGAGGTTATGGAAATTTTTATGGATGAGCTTCGCTATTGTATGGATCGGTTTTGATCGGTGTTTGAAGAACACGGAAAGCGGTGCTTCAAAGATGCGAGACAACGGCTAGCAGCGAATTGGGAAAAATGCCATTTTATGGTAACATAAGAACCATTGTTCTTGGGCATAAAATTTGCGCTCTTGGATTGGAAGTAGACAATCCAAGGTATCCCATTATCAAACTCTTGCACCACCCTTGATGAAGGAGTAAGAAGCTTCTTGGGGCATCTTTGGATTTTATGGGAAATTCTCAGGAGCTTCTCGAAAATAGCCGAGACCACTATGCGGTGCTGGAGGAAGGATCTGAGGTTTAATTTTGATGACTCCTGCAAAAATTTGCTTTTAAAATCAAGATCAAATTGGTTCAAACACCTATAATGGGTGCCTTAGGAATGGGATCGGATTTGAAATAATGATGCCGGTGATTTTGCAATGGGAGCAATCATTTAGGAGCAAAGAAAGGAGAAAATATTCGGGACCATATGCTGTACTAGTAGAACCTTGATGAGCCTGAAAATTACTCCTTGGCCAGAAAAGGAGATGCTGCCATAGTATTTGCTTGTGAAAAATTCAGGCGATACATTTTGGGATCCCATGTTATTATTCATCTTGATCATGCGACAATTAAGTACGATGTCGAGAGAAGGAAGCTAAGCAAGATTGATAAAGGTGGGTCTTTGCTATTGCAAAGTTTGACTTGGAGATCAAGGATAAAGAGGGTGTGACAATGTGATAGCTGATCACTTGTCAATAGTAGAAAGAAGCAACTGCTTCGAAGAAGAGAAAGTAATATTAACGAAGAGCTTCGAGATGAGCAAGCGTTTAAAGTTTCCTTCAACTTCATGGTATCGCGATATTGTGAACTATTTAGCTTGTGGAGTAGTTCCATGAGAATTCGGCTACCAACGAGAAGAAACTCGGTAGACGGCAAATTATTATATTTGGGATGATCCCTTATTATTTTAAAGAGTCTTGACATGATAATAAGAAAGATGTGTGCTAGAAAATAAACAAGGCAATGTGCGAATGAATGCCATGCATCACCATATGGGGGGCATTTTCGGGGAGAAAAGAGCGACTCATAAGATACTCAATCTGGATTTTATTGGCCCTATCTTGAGGGTGTCTTGAGTGGGTTAAATTGTGTGATAGATGCCAAAGATTGGAAATATCGGCATAAATGAAATGCCCTAAGAGTTATAAATGGTGGTGTAAATCTTTGATGTATAGAATAGAATTTTATGGGACCATTCCACCCCATCATTGGGAACACATGCAATCACGCTAACGAGTTGATTATGTTCCAAATGGGTTGAAGCGATCAACTTGTCAATGAATGATGCTAATATAGTTGTGAGGCTTCTTGCAAAAAATATTTTGAAGCGATTTGGAACGCCAGAATTTATCATTAGTGGGGGAAGCCATTTGCAAGCAAAATATTTGCAAAACTCACATGGCGGTATGGGATCAAGCACATGTAATGAGTCACAGCTTATCCCGGACCAATGGACAAGCGAGAAATTTCCAACGGGAGATTAAAGAATACTTGAAAAACGTGACCTCGGCCGGGAAGGATTGGTCTTGAAGCTTGATGATGCACTTTGGAGAAGCACAGGGCGCATCTGGCTCCCATTGAATGTCCTGTCTGAAATTTGTTTTTGGCAAACCATGTCGCTACCTGCAGGTGGAATACAAGGCAATGTGGAGCATCGAACTTCAATTTTAAAACTTCTGAGGAGAAGAGAGATTGCTCAAGCTATGCGAACTAGAAGAATTGAGAAATGAAGCCTATGATAATCTTTGCAGAATCTACGAGGATAAGGCAGAAGAAATGGCGTGATCAAAGATCACGGGGAAAGAGTTCGAGAGCGGGGAGCAGGTTCTACTATTTAATTCTAGCGAAATTGTTTCAGGAAAGTTGAAATCAAATGTAGTGGGCCGTACACGGTGGTCTCAAGCGATACATTTGGAAGCGTGTTGTGGGACTGTCACGGAGAAGAATTCAAAGTCAATGGACAATGAAGCACTATCTGGCGGGGAGGAAGGAATGGAAGAGCTCCGACGGAGTTATTTAGAAGAAGAAGAACCAAAGCTTGACTAAGGATAATGAAGCGGTGATGGGAGGCAACCCATAGAAAATTTAGTTTCTGCTTTTAGATTTTGAAATTTTTTTGCTGTAATTTCGTTTTGATTAGTTCTTATAAAGATAGATTTAATTTTGAGAAGTTAATTGTAGTTTGAGTAAATTTTCTTGGATCTCATGCGTGGTATGCGTCTGCAAAGTGAAAGGCATTAGTGAAGCGGCTCGAGGACACCTCCGGCGCTTGCGAAATGTCACGACATGAACAAGGGGTAACTTTCTCCACTAAGCCAAACTGTATTAATGTAGTGAATTGCTTGTTGAATTCTGGCAGAATGCTGAATAAATGTGCAAGAAGTATAGGATTAATAAAGGAATTCAAGTTTTGAGATCATTAAACTAAGGGCATGAGTCGCGACGAGGAAACAAAAACTTGAAAATGAAAAGTCACGGAGCATGGGACAATATGATATCCCCAAAACCTATTTATGTGTGACAAACTTGAGTATGTCGCGACATAGGAGTCATGTGCCCGTACTCACCCTCTTAAATGCCTAAGGAATTAATGTTCTTAAATAAAGTGAGGCGAAATTGATGTCGCGTCAATGAATTTAATGAAATAATAATTAGCCCACAAAAAACTTGATTGAATTACTGCTTGTTGGAGAACTTCTTCCCACTCCCGGCTCAATTTCAGCTGTTCATCTTCCCTTCCTTCGATTCTCAATTCACGAAAACCTAGCTCTCAAAATCTTGAGAAAAGCTTTCCTTCCGTTTCAAATGGTGAAACCTCAAGACCATGTACAACACCTGGAAGGGTATGGAGAATATGCGACAGAAGAAGAAATCGAATAGGAAGAATAGATGAAAGAGATGCCCTGAAGCTTTTGAAGCACCAACAATTTACGAGAAAAGAAGCGGACAAGGGAAGGGAAGCAAAGAAGAAGAAGTAGAAGATTTTTGTGTCGAGAAGAAGCTTATTCCAAGCGGAAGAAGCACTATGCGACAAAGGGTTCGTATCGAAAGAAGGTCGAAACCACATTACCTTTCAAGGAGATGATTGAGCAAGAGGTTGGAAAGCACTAGCTATCGAAGTCGGGCTACACGGCATTGGTGAAGAATTTTATTCAAATGCGGTGGCGGGAAGACAACAATGTGTTCGTTGAGGAGTGTGGAACACCATATGCGGGCGAGGCCGTGCTTGAAGCCTATGGAATGGCGGGGGCAAAGCATGGGTCAGTTCAAAAGCTCTTGAAGGCCATTTTAAGAAAAGGTGCCGAAAGCTCGCGACGGAAAAGCACAATGGGGATAGGGGAAGGAGGACCCAAAACCTGAGCAGGGGAAGCCTCAACGAGCTTTAAGGTATGATTATTTCTTGGCCTTTGTTTTGGTCGACCCGAGCATGTGTGAGCAGTGAAGCGGGAAGCTTGATTATGTTGTATGCTATTACGAAGGTACAAGCTCAATGTAGAATAGTAATTGAAAATTCTATAATGAGGTACCATAGAGAAATGAGAGGCTGATCCCTCGCGGCAGCGATAAGCTATTTTTATGTTTAATTTGGGGTGAAAGGAGTGCGGGAAGAAGAAGAAGAAGTCACATGACATCACCACTCCTCTTGACAGGGTGAGCAAGGGACAAACCAAAGAAAAAGGGTTGTTGGTTGAAACAAGAGAAGGCATTTGCAGACGAGAAGAAAGGAGGCTTTGAGGGGATGGCGGCGAGAAGAAGAAGACAGTAAACTCCTCCCGAAAATAATACTTTCATTTGCGGGACCGATGAAGGCGGGATGAAAGAAACCCCTTAGATTTCTCCATCCCTTAGCTGGATTCTCCCCATGCAAAAGCGAAGAACATTCGAGAGAGCGGGGAGAAAGCTGAGGAGCACAAGAAAGAACAATTGATAATGGAGGTCCTCAGTAAATACAGAAGAGAAGAATGGAAGAAAGGAAAAAGAATTGGAATTTCCAACGAGTGGGAAGAAACTTATGATAAGAGTTAAAAGAGAGATCGGCAATGGGAGAAGGCGAAAGAAGGAATAACATATGAAGGGTTCATTCGGCGGCAAGAGAGGACTTCAAGAAAGAAATGAAGGAAAGAGATCGTGATCTTCTACGAGAAACTCAAGCTAAGTCATGGATCTTTTTTATAACAATCCCGGTTTGGCGTGATTCTCGGCTCTCCTAACCATCATGAAGAAAAAGGAGGTAGAAACCGGGGAAGCCAAGTGGGAGAGCAGGTCGGGGGATTCAGAATTTTTATACAAGTCTCTACAAAAGATTTTGAGAATAAAGCTGGATGAGTAGAGACCGAGACGGAGATCTTGAATCCTACGAGCGAAATGGCTAGAAAATTTGGATTTGATTAACAACAATCTTTCCAAATTTTTGGAGTAATGTGAAATGGAAAGAAACACAATGAATGGCTTGGGGAAGAGACAAGATGGGCTAAGCAGAGGTTGATCTCTCGATGAGATCTTCGTGAAGATGTCCAAGTTGACGAGGGGAAACTAAGAAGAAAGGAAAAGAAATGAAATTCCCCTCCATACCCATCTCATTTGGGTACCTAGACTGGATCCCCCTAATATCTTTCTGCCTCTTCAAAGGAAAAAGATAGACTTCTTCAGGCCCGTATTCCTTATTCTCAAGCCCATACGTGGTATCCGACATTTTACCAGATTGAATCGAAATAAATGATAGAGCCCAGATTGGAGTGTTGTGTGCTTTGGTTGATAAGGTACTAGTGTTTGCTGTGGTTGCATAGTTGGGAAAATAAAGTAGGAATTAGTTCAAGAATAGCTAACTTGAGATGTAATAAGGTAGGAATTGAATGAAGCGGGTTAGATTAAGGAATAAGGCGAAATGCGGACAAAATGCGAGAATAAGGGCGAATGAATACGAGTTTAATTGAAACACAAAGTGAAAAAAGTGACTTAGATCTAGCGATAAGTCGAGGAATAGAGGAAGGTAATAGTAATACAATAGAGAAGGAACAAAACATATTTTTTGAGTTTGTGAGTACGAGCAGTGGTCGAACTTTGTTGAATATCAATTAATTTAACTGCTCATCAGCCAAAAGGAGTCAAGGAAATCCTTATGGTTAGTCACAACTATTCAATCCAAATTCTAGAATTTGTTAGATTATTGATTGAGGCAAAATCCTAGGTGATACAGTTGACAAGAGATGATGCAGGCCATTCTTGGATAGTTTGAGCCATTCTAGCCATCCCTATTCATATCTTTGTGCATATACCTTAGTTAAATTGAGCACGAACAAGCATTTTCAAAAATAAGCCAGTAAGGCTTGACCCATCTAAAAAATCAATCCTTCGATGAGAACCTATGATTGCACAGGAATTCAAGGAGGAAGAAAGAAATGAAGTTTGGGGGGAGTATATGTTTTGAGGAACTCAAGGAAAAAATATAGAAAAAGGGAATGAAAAAGAAAAAAGGCAAAGAAGCGAGAAAATGCAATAGAAAAGAAAGCATAGGGATAAGTTTTATCTTGTGGCCTAACTCTCTTGAACAATTAAGTTCTTAGGGGTGTTTCAACACATAATTGCCTGTACCATCTGGTATGGGCACTAACCCAAAGGATTCTCTAAAGTGTTAGAAAGCCTAAAAAGGTAAACATTGCACTATCCTGAATGGTGACAAACAAGAAATTTCCCCGGTTGAATTACAAGTGAGAAATGGGGGGCATCGATTCGAGATTGAAACAATCAAGAGATGTCCCAAACATGAAGTTTAGGAGAGTTTATTAAAGAAACTACAAGAAAGAAACGGAAGTAGTGAAAAAAAAAAAAAAAAAGAGGAGAGAAAAGGTTCAGGGTAATCTTAACCTAAAAATTCCTTCCATCCTACCCATTGCACAGCCTAACAATATAAGCTACAGGGCACGATTGATCTTGAAGGGTGGAATTACTACATTAGTGGAGATCAATATGAACAACAAACCTATGGAATTTGGAAAATATGGAAACAATCAAAGCGTGAAGAACTTTAGGGAGATTAAGTGACTCATTATGAAGATGAAAAGGAAAATAATTTATTATTCAACGAGGATCTAATAGTTATGTTGTTTGTAAAACGACAATTTCAGCAGTTTAGTTTTGTATACTATAAAGATTAAAAACAACCTTGAACTGGACTTGAGGCTAGATGTACAGAAAACAATGCATTCCTTGTATTTCAATCAAATTGACTGCTACTGCAAAACAGAACAGAAAAATGTCCTTTTTTTGTTTGAGGACAAACAATTCTTTCTTTCCTTTGCTTGAGGACAAGCAAAACTTTAAGTTTGGGGGAGTTTGATGAGCTTAAAAGTCATCTATTTTTAATCCATTTTTCTGTTTGATTTTCATCTGAAAAGGAATAATTAATATACGAAATATGAAGAAACTCACAATTTGTTGTGCTTGAGGAGTGTGAAAGAAAGAAGAAAAAGCAGTAGAAAAATGCAGCAATTGGTGGAGTAAAAATGCAGAAAATGGCAGGGCAGGAATGAAAGCAACTGGTTAACTAATGTTGCAGTTTTGGGCTTGCACAGTCCAGTTATGATGTCGCGACATCAGGAAAATTGAAGGAAATTTGATGCGGTCGCGTGAGGATCCTGAGTTGAAGCGAAAGGGGTAACCAGGAGACTTAAGGAATGATGTCGCGACAACATCGTGATGTCGCGACAAAGGTTGATGTCGCGACAAAAGGGATGGAGGTAGCGACAAGAGAAGCGCCTTGAAGCTATAATTAGGTTTGAAAGATGGCTGTTGTGACTTAAGATTTGTTGTCGACCGGTGATGTCGCGACGCAGCGGCCCGTTGAAGCCTCGAGGAGACGCCGTTGATGTCGGCGACGAAATGTCGCGACATAAGACGTGCTCAGTTGAAGGTTGCAGTTCCTTAAGTTGATGTCGCGACAAGAGATTGATGTCGCGACATCGAGATATCGATTGAAAACGCAAAGACATAAGGCGATGTCGCGACAAGGGATTGATATCAGCGACGCCGAGAGCTTTCTAACGATTGAAACACAACGAGAGAGGCATTAAGTTGATGTAGCGACAAAGAGATTGATGTCGCGACATGGGGAACCATCAATTGAAAATTTTGCAAAGACATGGTGATGTCGCGATAAGGGATTGATATGCGCGACATCGGGGAATGAGCGATTGAAACACCGTGAGCGCCGCAAAAAGTGATGTCGCGACAAAGGATTGATGTCGACATAAGAAGACACCAGTTCAAAGCTGCAGAGACTTAAGTTGATGTCGCGACAAGAGATCGATGTCGCGACATGGATGATGTCGCGACATTGATTCCTTGTCGCGACATAAGATGCCTTCAGGAAAACAAAGGAATGTCATGACTTATTGATAAATGCATGACAAGTGCCAAAGCCCAGTAATGTCGAGAGACAGGGATTTGAGGTCGCGACACGAGCGATGCATAGGCAGTCCACTTGAAATCCACAAAGAAATGCATTGGGAATTAGGGCCCAACGGAGAAACCCTATAAATAAGCGGCTACCCGGGAGAGAAGAAGGCGGTGGGGCGAGAGCGAGAGCGAAGATGCGGGTGGCCAGGAAGGAAGCTCATTTATTTTTTCTTTTCTTTTTCTTTTTCTTTTCTTTTCTTTGCATTTCCGTCGTTATAGATTAGATTATTTTCATCTTTTCTTTATTTTGTTTATTTTACGGATCTGGATGTGTGCTCGTTTTGACGAAGTGAATCTGAGAATTCACATTCTTTTCAAATTACTACGGAATGTTTGAATTGACGAATTTACGGAATTCGAATTTTCCAGTTTCAAATTGCAGTTGTTCTTATGATCAGAAGAATGCTATAGTGTGTAATTGATGGTGAAACCCAGCTTCCATTAAGTGAATGCACTATGTCAGAATTTATCTTCCTGTAGTTGTTTCAGCGACTTGTGAATTTCGAGTTTAGCCATTTGCCGTGGTTATGGGTTTAATGTTTTTGATGGAATATCAGTTTCTTATACTAGTTTAAGATTTGTTTCATTGCTCAGTTTCAAGGAGGTCCTCTGGTGACACACGGAAGAAGGCATTCTAGGAGTTATGAACATTTCATGAAGGTATATTAACGCTATTAGAGATCTAATGAGCTTTGTAAGTTTACTTAGATAAATCCTCTTCACTTGAAATCAAGAGAGAGTTGAATGAGTTATCCAATTTTAAACAAGCGAAAGTTCACCTCAATTCGAATAATGAGGCTAATCCCATGTTAGCTGAGATCTAAATCAAGGAGGGTGATCTATTCTAATTTAGAGGAAGAGTAGCAGTTGTATATCCTTGCTTGACCGATAACTTGGGAGCTAAGGTTTACGATCCACACACATAAAATGGGTATGAAGTATTGCAAAGAAAAATACCCAGTTAAGGAAAATCCCTATTAAAAGTAGTCATCTAATTCCTGTCTTGAAAGAATTAGGAAAATTAGATAATGAAGCGTGGAGTTATATTGGAGGGAATCAATTTGTCTTCGCGCGGGCTGATTTTGAAGCACAAATCTACACGAAACAATTTTATCGGTGTTAACTACGAAATTGATACTTCGCAATAGCGGTATTTCTTGATGTGTCCTCTAAAAGATAACTATTCGATTTCCATTTATTTTCTTAACTTCTTCATTATTCTTTATTCTTTAGATTCAGTTTATTTGATTGTTCATTTTTTCCTTATAACGTATATTTTACAACTTCTTAGTGGATCTGATGTCGTATTATGGTCAAATAGTATGGAGCTTGAGTAGTTAGGGTAGTTGATCTAGAATTCTTGAGATCTACGTGGGATCGATATGCGGACTTATATCCCATTTTATTGCTTATTAGACTGTGCTTGGCAGGATGTTAGGCGGCTTAAAGTGAAAATGATTTACTCTAGGAGAATTTTTGTCTATATAGTAAGAAAGTCATCAAGTTTTTATGGCGCCGTTGCCGGGGATTAGTTAATAGTCCTTTGGTAATAGTGTCATAACCTTGCATACATGACTGAAGGCTCAACAAGTTTTATGGCGCCGTTGCTGGGGATTAGACAATAGTCCTTTGGTAATAGTATCATAAATTTGTATATGTCTTTTGGCCTCAACAGTGATTATATAGACTAAAAACCTTCAAATTAACATAGTTACAAGAGCCTTACAACTCTCTTGCATCTTTGTCAACTTGGAATTACTTTGATATAACTGATAAAATGAATTCATATTCTTGATTTGAAAATGGTTTTAGTCTAAGACACTGCAAGTGCATAGATCATGCAAGTAGTAAAATGGATGTAAGTCCAGATATCATTCCCTTGAGGATTGACAAAAATAAGAAATTCAATTACTGACTACTTAAGATCCATACGATATGAATCTCTTAACAAGTACCAAATGAATCCCATTTATCTAGAAATATCTTAAAATAATTTCAAAATCTAATTTAACAAATAATGAACAAACGAAATTATAAGAATAAATAAAGCGAATTTAATCGCTCTGTTGGAAGAATGAACACTAAAAGGGAATCTTTGACAAACAATCAATTTTCCACAATAAAACATGATACTACGTTACCTTACGGATATAGATTTGTTTTGAAGATCCATATGGTCACAGTGGATCTCCATGCTTCTTCAGGATTAGATGTCGCTACTTCTTTCGAGGAACAAGATCAACAGACTACTTGTAATTTTGCTCATTCTTCCCTCTAGATGCAGGTATTTTTCTTTCTCAATACTTCATACACAATTTTGAAGGCTGAGATATTTTTAGCCTGAGCAAGGTCCTTTCAAACTCTACGGCACTTGATTATTACTTCGACCCGTATGTCCCAATAGTTTGTTTCCCACTCTCTTTGATTTGATCTGCTAACACGGAGTTCGAGGATTTTTTTCCAAAAGATTAATGGTGAAATCTCTAATCGACTCAAGTGATAATTGATCCCTTCCTACTTCAATTTTCTAGGTAAATGGGTATTTATCAAGATGAACTCTCAGAGCTCATTAGTTCGTCAATGATAGTCTAACATACACACCAGTGGAATGTTCCTAACTCTTAGGAAATTCCATCTATGTGTCACTCAGAGGGCCTCCTGGAAATCAGAATAGGTTCTTAACACTAGAAGTGTATTCGATGTTATCATTGAGAACAAGTAGATTTACGCACAATATCAACCAAATAAATCTCAGCCGGATAATTTATTGATTTGTGCGGAAAGATTGTAGTGACAAATAAATCGAATTAATAGTGGAATACGTATACAATAATTTGCTACAAACTACAATGGAGCAGCATCGATCGAATTACACCCATTACAATTGTAAGAAGCGAAAGAAACATAAAATCTAGAAATTGTCTAAATTTCATTTAGGTAAGCCGATTGTTGTGAGAATGAGAAGAAAAATTTAATCTAGCTAACATTCAATGATTCTTAGTTCGAGATCAAAAAAAGAAAAGAAAAGAAAAGAAAAATCTACTCTAAAATATACAATGGGTTTCTTCTTCCCTAAGTTCTGGACTCCCAAAAAATGGAAAAGTTCAAAAGTAAAAAATTGCCTTTACCAAAGTTGCGTGTGTCTATTTATAAGCTCCAAAATTGGGCCTAAAATTCAAAGCTCCAGTTGAAATTCCTTAAAGAAAGGCCTAGTCTGTTGTTTCAGGTCGCGTCCTCAAAATGAAGTCGCGACCTGGATTATCTCATCTGTCTGTTAAGATGGTCGTGACCTTAGATATTGGTCCCAACGTCTATTCTTTTTGTTCCTGCACTTATTGAGTTGTGACCTATCATCTTCAGTTGGGACTAGATTTCTTGTAGCTGCCTTGATTAGTGGTCGCGACCTCAAAATGGAGTCGCGACCTCGTTGACTTAATTGTTTTCAGGAGTTGACGTTGTGACCTGATTCCACGTCGCATTTCGCTCTTTTGTATTCTGGCGCGTGCATTAGTGTGACCTTAATTTCAGGTTGCGACCGCGTTTACTGTTGCCACCTCTTTGGTTCTAAGTCGCGACTTCTTTTACGGTTCACGACCTCGCATTTTGATCTTCTGTCTTCATGCAGGTTGCTTGTTGCGACTTCCATAACAGGTTGCGACTAAGTAATTTCTCTTATCATAGCATTTTATCGCGATCTCAAAAGCATGTCGCGACCTTGAATTCTTTACGTCGATCCTACGACTTCAATGTTTAGTCACAGCGGGTTCTTCGCCCAGATTACGGTGATGTTCCTGGTCGCGACCTTAAAAGCACGTCGCGACCTCTTTGTTACCTTAGCGCCTTGTTTTGTCTCGATTCACATATACTTAGCCTCGACACCTATCATCTCTGTGGCGACCTTTTATCCTCATTAGTACCGAATTTTGGTTGCGACCGGAAAACTGGGTCGCGACCTCGATTGATACTCCTTGCCTTCCTTCTAGTCGCAACCCTAATTTTTAGTTGCAACCATTTACCTTACTCCAGCCTATATTCCCGATCGCGACCTCAAAATGGCGTCGCGACCTCATGGTTGCTCTTTTTTCTTATAGGTTTATGTCCCAGTTTCTTAAATGTAGTTACGACCTAAATTTTGACTATTCATCACTTCTTCAGGTCGCGACCTGAATGATTGGCCGCGACCTCCCTTTGGTTCTTCAACTTACATTTAGTCGCAACCTCAAAACCTCCATGTAGAGACCCCCAGTTCAGTTTCATGTAAGCGGCACAGAAAGCGCGTTGCGAGCCTCGGGGATTCGAGTCTTCCGTTTAAGAACTAGTCGCAACCTCAATTTCCTGTCACGACTTAGGTTAACGCAGCCTTCCATTTCTCCATCAAGACTAGTCTTGGTGTGTCGTGACCTGGAAATAACCGAATTGAAGAGTTTCTGGTCTCGACTACATTTCTGAGTCGCGACCTCATCCCTACTATTAGACTAGTTTCTTCTGGTTCTTGTTGGGGCTTTTAATTCTGTTGTAATTTCCTGCAAAATAAAATTTGAGTAAAATATCCATGTTTTTGCATATTAATCAGCATTCATATTGTAATATAAATTAGAAAACTGGATTAAAAATCCAATGAGTTTTTTACTCATCAATCATGCCTGCATATCAAGTTTTTGGCACCGTTTTCGAGGATTATGTGCTTTTACTAATATTGATACCATGTAGTCCTTCTTTACTTTGGATATTTTTCTTATTTTTCTTACTTGTGCATATCTTTCTATCTTTGTTTATTTGCTTTGAAATTTTTGTTTTTGTTTTTTAGGTTTCAATCAAAATGGACTCTTTTAAAGAATTGACAACCGTATTGTCCTTCGCACTGAACAACTAAGAGTGAGCCAAATAGTCAATGAGCATCATCAAAGAGTGAAAATCAAATGCGGAGGCCACAAATTTCTATGCATCGTGTTTGATATGGAGGTACCCCATACTTGATAAATTTTAATGTTGGATGGGACCATCACTCGAGCACATCATGGGAAGAGAGACAGGATACTTATCAGTCTCCACATGTCCAAAGATAACAATTGAAAGATACCATAGCTGAATTAGCTAGATCAAGGGCCGAAATGGAAGATTCTAAAGCTCAAATGGCCAAGGAAAGTCTAGAGAAAACTATGGCTAAAGTAAGAAGATCTAAGCTGATTTGGCCATGGTTCAAGCTGAAAATAAAATCTTAATGGGTGATATGGACTATTCTCAAGCTAGTATGCCTAGGTTTTATGTCCAAAATAAAATGAGTGAACCTCCAAAAGAGGAAATGTCTAACCTAGAGGCAACCATATCTGAACTAAGAAGAGTTCAAGCTAAATCAACAACATCTCAAGCTCAATTCATGGAGAAGGTGTGCACACCTTCACAAGAGGAGTCAAATGTTGAAAGAAAAATGGATGAATTAGCCATCACAATGGCTAACTTGGCTAAGTGTAGGCTCATGGAAGAAAAGAGAACTTAATGTTGGGTGGCCTATATCACTTAAAATGACTCAAGGGCCACTTCTTATACTAAAACCAAAATTGAGATACATCAACATCTACTAGATGAGGGAATGAGTATTCAAGAACTAGTGGCCAAACAAATGAATGAGGAGAGGAACATGGTTGAAATGTCCTTTGAAGGACAACATAAGAGTTTTCCATCCCTTTTTAAAGTGATTAGAGAAGAAGACTTGAGCTACAATGAGGATGTCATCTCAAGAAGCAAGGAAGAACATGAGAAAATCACAAAAGTAGAGGATGATACACAAAATTTGAAAGCCTTGATTGGCAATGGAAAGGAACCAACTATAAATCCACATAGAGGTGATACCTTTATGGGATTCTAAAGACTATTCCGGAGATGGCTCCAAGGGGTGACATGCATGAAGAATTGAAAAATAAGAAAATAACCCCAATGTCCAAGGTGGAGGAGTGCCTTATTCGGTTGAACAAGGAAATGGAAGCTACCATTGTGATTCATAAAGAAAATGGAAGCTACCATTGTGATTCATAAAGAAAAAAAAATAAAAAAAATAAGATCGTGAAAGAATATATGCCCAAGATGCTATTAGAGAACAAATATCGGTTCTTTGGAACGAATGGAGGAGGCAATCAGCCAGAACCGAATCAGAGTTAAATGAGTCAGGAGTTGACTCAACAAACGGAGCGTATTCTTGGAGGCACTCAAGAATTTCTTTTCCTTTCTTATTAGTATTGATTATTTAGAAGCTTTAAGATTTTAGGTTATTTCTTGGAAGTCTCATAAAGTTAATTTTATTATTTTTGTGTATTTTTGGTGTCTTGTAGGTCCAAATCTCAAGACTATACCATGCACAATGACGGAGGGCAAGGAGAGGATCCTCATGTAGGCTTTCATTCTCCCAACCTCAAGATCAAATTCAAGGTTTGCATCTCATTTGGCATTCTAGCCATACTTCATCACCTCAACCACCACCAAGCTTCCTTATCAACCCTTACAAGCTCGATTGAGTCTCCAAGAACATTCAAAGACCTAAAAGGCATTTGTTGATCATTTCGTGCCTACTCCAATGAGGGTGTTAGATCCTGCTTTAGGTCATTAGCCGGGTGTAGTTGAAGTTGTTTAGGTGTATTTATAGATTTTGAAGGATCTCAATGAACAAGGTTAGACAATCAGTGAGAATGCCACTACCAACAATCGGCCGATCAATTTCCAAGGCAGTCTTTAAAGTGCGATTTATATCATAATAGAGTGCCAAATCAGAAGGTAATCAAACTAAAGGTTAATTGCTTGAATGTGGTGGAGGTACAAGTATCAAATTGTCAAATCTTTGAGCTAAGGTCATTAAGGGGGTCCTGTCTTCCAACAAGCCAAGAATGAAAAAAGCTTCCAATGCACCTCTAGAGGAATATGATCGCATAAAATTCATCTCCCTTCAAGCTTCAAGGAGTTACATTGCCTTAGCAAATAACAAGGAATTCATCAAAGATAAGGGATTTGAAAGCTCAGATGATTTCTTTCAAAGTGCAATAGTTAACAAGGGATGGCAAGACCTCTTCAAAGCCCTGGGCAGAGATAGCATGTGTTCGAGGCAATGGGTGCCTTTGATAGTGAAACAATCAATAGATTCTATAACCTACCGCTGTGAAATGATGAGACCGCGAAAGGCCACTGTGAGAGACCAACCTGGGTAGGCTAGAAATAATCACAAGCCTAATGATATTCAAGCTCAATGGAAGACAAACTCCGGTTACGCAAGTGAATCTTCGTGCAAAGCATCTCCTCTATGCTTCAAAGCGTGGAAACCATTTTATCATATCTAATCCTTCAAGCACAATGTGCAAGGTAACTAAAGAGAGAGCCATTACTGGAATTATGAAACTTTCTGGCTGAGATCAAATTCAATGTTGGCAAGATCATAGAGGAGGGCCATATGGTATAAAAGAGACGGGAAGATGAATTTCAGACATCCCTTCCTCCTCTTCTAGCTATGCAAGAAAGCTGGAATCAATCTTTCAATCAAGAAGACTTGCTTCATCCAATCAAAGAAATATAAGTGAGGAAGAGGGAGCCCCCGAACCTCAAGTCAACATAGATTTCGATCATGAAACTACAAGTGAGGAAGATGAAGCAAATGAGCAAGCTACTGAGCCTACCATTTAGCACGAGAAATCACCTCTCCAAGTGATGCCCAATAAAGCTTACCACAAGAGTGGATGCATTTTCGATGAGCAATTACATGAGTCTGGGTTAGTGAATTCAGCAACTAGAGATCCGAGGCCAAATGCGTTTATATCTGGGATACAACCCAGCAACTTAGCTCACCCTATTCATCTATGCACCACCACCACCAAAACATGATCACTAAGATCGCAAGGGGCAGTCCTCTTATGCCTTTACTTTCTATTACATCGAGGTGACATCAGAACACATCATTGGGGGTGAGGGTTCTGGCCAAGGGTTTGGTTCTTGAATTGTGCATGCATGTGGTAGTCATTGAGCCCAGTTTGTTGTTTTCAGTTTAGCGAAGAGGCGTAGTATCGTTGTTACATGTTGGTTAGTTTAGTTGGCTATCGACAAGGCTCAAAAAGTGCAATTTCAACCCCATATTAGATAGGTTTACTTTTGATCATTAATCATGTCATATATCCCAATTGAAGTGTTCAAGTCATCTTAAATACACTTATTATGTCAATTGGTGTATGTTTTTTGGCTGTTTTGTAGACTTTGTACACATTTGAACTTCAACCTCAATGCAAATGACTAATCTATGTAGTGGCTCAAGTTTAGTCTCACCCATCAACAAGCCCAAAAATCAATGGAAAACAAAGGAAAAGTGGAGGAAATGAGATGCAACTATTATCGACATATAGGCATACAAAGAATGGCAAGAAAAACAAAGTATTTTCGCAACCTGTTCGCAATCAATTCGCAATCTTAGCGAATTTCGCAACCTGTTCGCAACCAATTCGCAATCCTAGCGAATTTCGTGAACCGGTTACAGAACAACTGCGACCAACACAAATTGCGAATTCGCTAGCCAACTTGTGTTCAGGCATTTGCAAATTGCCTTTCATCAAAATTCAAGAAGAATAAATTTCGCTTAGCTGGGCGAAATTCAACCTGCCAATTTCAGAACACGCTTTTCAATTCTCGCCAAGCCACATTGCCAACACTCGAAGTAAACTTTGCCACCGCTAATTTATGGTAAATACATCTTCAGGAGCAAATTTGCAGCCCCGCCATGCTTTGTAATTAATGCAACCGCCTTCCAAACTTGGTGAATTACTCTTATCCTATAATCCTAGTTTAGCTTATGTGGTTTTGTAATTTACACTCAGGCCTATAAATACCATGTTTTGTAATAAGAGGAGGATCGGAGGAGAGGTGGAGAGAAGTGAATACAAGAATTTTGGTGATTTGTGTTTTTCTCTATTTTATCATTAGAATAAAGTTTTAGTTTTTTAGCTGTTTATTTTCTCTCTCTTTCTCTCTCTTTCCTTTCTCTCCCTTTTCTGTCGCAAACACACCTCGAGGATGACAATCAAGAGATGCTTGGCTGTTTCTTTCCTTTGAAGAGAAGGAAGAAGCTGTAGGTGTGGGGTTAAGCATGTTTGTCTCAGACTAAAAGTTTTGTGGTAGTTTATGGCCCTATTTTGCATCACAACAGATAACATGGGATGTTACACCTCTGTCAATACTTCCATGCTTTAGGACCGCGTTGTTCTTAGATGGTCTCACGTAGCCTCGAGGTAGCATTTACATGTTAGGTTCTTCAAATTAGGTTAAATAACATTGACTTTTATTGTTTTACAATACTCTCCATACTTTAGGGTTCAAGGTTCTCTAAAAGTGAGAGATGCACTCGTGATCTTAGAGAGCCCCCACTAGCCCCTCTAAAAATGATATATCAGAATGTTAAGGTTTTAACCAAAAGGGGCCATAATCAGATCCTCAGGTCGACTAATGTAGGAGGATAAAACCCCGAGGACATGTGTTTGCCCAGCTTGTCGTTGGTGACCTAAATCTTCGTAGTTTAATTTCTTCACTCAATTCAGCTTTTACCATTTCCGCTTGCAATTTCCGCTTTAAACCATTTACAAGTGAACACAAATCCAAAAGTCCAAATAGAAAGCCTTACCTTTCATGCCCTAATGCGAACCATTTCAGATGAAAAACCCATCCCCGTGTTCGACCCTAGATCTTCACTATACCTGGGCAAGAGCGCACTACCAAGCAGTAGGAGGAACTTAGGTGCAGGCACGTTAGTTGATTCAAATTTCACCACTCGTGGCATCGACCAAATGATGCCATGCCGGGATGGTGCCAAAACTACTAGTCAGTAGGAAAAAGTTGGGTGTAGTTGTGATCCACATCACAAGTGAAGGTAACCTTTTAATTTTTTTTTGTATTCCTCGTCATAGAACCCGCCGCTTTCTAAGATCTGCCAGTGAATCGTGACCGCTCGCCAGCTTATTCGGGCCGGCTTTTTATTTTTAGTTAATTTTAATCTTTCAGTTATTTGCTGCTCTTTGTTATCTTTACATCAAAATCAAAGTGAGGGATATATGACTCAGTAGATTGTATAGATAAGTGCTACACAACTTTGACCATTAGTGTGAAGCCATGGTAATAATACGATACCATGGATCCCATACCGGCGGAACAACAGCCAACCACAGAACCCAGAATCCAAATGCATATAGAACCATGGAGGTCACATCCACCCCAGAGTTAGCCTCCTCATCCCAGATCATCCTCCCGAAGATGTAGCAAAGGAGGCCATATATTCGTACCTCTACTCCCACATATCACGAAGGGAAATGAAATCCATACACTCATATAAGGGATTTTGAGGAGGTTGTACCACCTTCGTGGAAGGAAGGTATGATGGACATGGATTTGCTTAAGCCAAAGGCGTCTACGCTTGATTCTAAAGGACAAGGCCAAGATATGGCTCAACCCATCGAGGCCTGTAGAACCATAAGAAATACCGAGCCAAGAAGCAGAGTTCCCAAGAAGTTTTTTAAGTGCTCATATAAGACAATAAACAATTTGAAAGACAAATTTATACCTTTACAAATTTCAGATGGTGAGAGATTTAACAAGTGCAGGTTGGGAGTCATGGAAACCATCAGCGCATGTCCAGCGGTCTGACACACTGATGTCAGAACCACTACGGTGGTATGTCTCCCGCCATGAAACAATTGCTCGAAACTATGTGTGGGGGTAACTTTTGAGTAAAACATCCCGATGAAGCTTTGGATTTTGAACTATGTAGTCAAACTCCAAAGCCTGGGATGGTCCGCAATGCTATAGTGAAGTTGAAAGGTCAATATTGACCACTTCATAAGGAGGAGACAAGTATAATTTTTCACATTATAGGATAAATGAAAAAATCATTTACATTTTTAACAAAAGATTTGGGATGATTTGGAAATGAAAAATCAGTATAGAAATGTGTGTGATGAATAATGAAGCAGGTATTCATCCAATTTTCTCGCTTCAATTTTCAATCAAATAATTACCTGAGGAGAAAAAATCAGATCATGCTCCATGCCTAAGTCAAAAGAAACCACCATACGATGCTCATAGTAGACACTAATAACCCTAATTGGAGAGAAATTGGGTCCAAATTTGTCGTTGGAAATCCAAACCCCTCAGATGCCTCTTAAGAGCATACGCAAAGATTCCGATTTCAATTTCAATAGGCAATGCATGCCCTCCACTATCTTCCCTGAACGTGCAATCCGACTTGGGTAGTGGTGGGCATATTTGTAGAAGAATGTATATAAATAATGTCCACACTAGTCGTAAAATTGAAGCAGTGAGGGAAAAGCCCCACTCTACCAGAAATTGGACAATATGCATATGTAGATTTAAAATTAGTCTTAATCATAGCCATGAGTTCAAAATAGTGGAAGGCTTTCTTTCCAAAGGGACAACAATATCGTAAAGTGGTGAAATTAAACAGATCGAATCAGGACTTTAAAGGTAAAACTGATGAAGTTAAGGCGCTTAGACTTTACGGCGGCAAGGAATTAAAGCCAACAAGATTAAAGCTACCAAGTCACCATCAGGTGGGTCAATTATAATATCAGAAGAACGCTTAGTGAGTAGAAGAGATAAATTATGAATGATTCCCTCCGCTTCCGCAGTTCTTCGAAGAAAGAAACAAATTGGCCTCACCAAACAGAACAAGTCGAAGTATCGCCAGCGAAAGTCAATATTCCCCTCCTTGATAAGGATTAAATGTGTTCCCGCCATACGCAGTACCAAGAGCCCATGCACCAGAAAAGTGGTCTCAACACTGTAACAAAAGGCTTTTAACCGAGTTAGTGCCATTATGGCAGAGAGCAAGACTCCTGAAGTGGAAGTATAAACATCCAGGATGCATCCTACGATCCGCACTGAGGCACGTGAGAAAGCAATCGTTGGGATCCTGACAGTGAATCACAGGCCATGTCTATATACAAACAATCGGCTCGTGAACCAAACCCACCTCCATCACACTTTCGCCACGCCGACACAGGCTCATTAAAATACCAAAGAACCATTGGTGATGTTCTTATACGCGGATGATTTACTATCCGTAGATTTTCATATCACCAGGGGCCACAACCGCTTGCAATAGACCTAATCAAAAGCCCATCATATTAGGGAGACCATTCAAGTTACTTCAAATGCAATCATCAATTGCCTTAATGGAGTCATGCAACTCACATTTGGAAATATGACCCCGACTCAATATATTTCATATGGGTAAAGGCATATGCACTGGGAGGAGATGAAATTTGAAGAAGTCTATATTTTAGATACATATTCAGCACAAAGCACCACAACAACAAACAAGAGTGATATTAACTTCCAAAGAAGTTAACTGATCGCCTTAGTAGCAGCAACATGAATTTCAAGAAATGAGCTTTAGTGCAGTGGGGTAAATTGGAAGAAGAATAACAGAAAACTTGCCTCATGACTCGACATGAATCCTGAACCTCACACAGAATTCAAACCTCCCCGCCGGACAGCATGGTATTTAGCTAAACGAAGCAAAGGCCTGGCCAGATTTCTTCACCTAACCACCGATAAGAGGCAAAATCTCCCCGCACCTTCTCGTGCATATTGGCAAGCATCGATTTAAAATCGGGTGATCCGAAGGCAGCAAACCATCCATCACCAATATACCTACATGGTGTGCTATCCAAAGTCGTTAGCACTCAACGCGAGGTCGAATCAATTCACGTAGTAGTTCGTATAGAAGTCTTGAAATGTTCCTAAGTCGTATCATTTAACCATTTCGGAGCAGTTACGTGGGTTGCCTTAACTCGGTGCCTTCCAGAATGTGTAACAACCGTGGGAAACGAGAAAGAGGTGAAGAACACAGCAATCACACTTACAAACTATTGAGAGTGGTATAGATTTCACTTGGTACAGCCCAATGAGGTGACACCGAAAAGACCATTTTTACATTGCCGCTCATCGATCAACTCTGAAAGAGTTTCGACACCCCTTCTATTGCTTTTGATGGTATCAAAGGTACTTCCGCATAGAACGCCCTGTAAGATCGCAGTACTACTTTATCATTCATTCAAAACGATGTTATGGGGAGAATGCCTGGGCTTTGTAACGCCTGCCCACTTTTCAATGATGTATGCTCGTATGTTCATGAAGACATGGTAGGCAGATACTGGTGGTACATGGATGATATCACAAGATATGGGGGATAATTTGAAGAATGTTTAACCACTCAGCCATCTATAGAGGTGCAAAGAGAAGAATTTGGTGCTAGAATCGAGAATGCCATTTATGGTAAACCAAGGAATTGTATCAAAAATATTTCTACCGTAGGAATTGAAGCTGGAGAAAGTGGGGCCGACATTTATTTCCAAATTGCCGCCGCATAATGTGAGAACAATGGTGAATCTCAGCTATGTGCTCTACCATCATGGGCACATACAAAGATTTTTCCAAATCTCCAAACTCCTGCATGCTTCTTGGAGAAGGATGCCAAATTGCTTGGGAGAAGTTCACGTGAGTCAAGAACTGGAATTTCATTTGACTATCGCCCCATTGTTCAGCACCTAATTGGCAAAGCACTACCAGGTGTGATGGTGAGAGAGATGAGGATATTACAGGAGCTGCAATGGCCAAAGAGAAGATGAGAAACCTCATGTGGTGTATTATGCAAGCAAAACCCTGAACAGAGCTTACGCAGGAATTATACCACTACTCAGAAAGAGTTGTCGGCGCAGTGGGAGAAAGGCCTAGATAAATCTCAGACACCATATTTGGCTCAAGGATATAGCCGCTTCGCAGATCATCTTGTTTTGAAATATCTCTTAACCAATAAATGCAAAAGCAAGACTCCACCAAGGTTCGTTACTCGTGAGCTTAACTCAAAATTGGGAGATAAGAAAGGTGTGGAAAATGTAGGCGTGATCATCCACATATTAACTATAGCCCATGATACTCACAAATCCTCCTATTAATGATGAATCTCCAAGAACTCCTAATGCGCTTGGAGAAAGCTCCTCTATGCTCATTACTGCCAATTTCCTCACTCAGAGAAATCCCAAATTGAGTGGAAAGGACAAGATAGGAAATATTTTTTTTGCTAAAATTCATTCCTATTATTGGGAAAGAGCCTTTCTTATTCAAATACTGCAAGTGCATCAAATCATCAGAAATGTGTACCAGATAACAAAGAAGGAATTTTAAACCATTGCCACAGAGGCTTGTGGTGGTCATTTTGCTTCCTTAAAACAAAGTAAATTTAAGGTGCTGCTAGCTTGCTTTACCGTCTTCTTATTCAAGGAAGCACACCAACAAAGCTTTGTGATAAGATAATGCCACAAAGGCTCAATTATCCTCACATTACATGGATGCCTTTAAACCTAATTTTAGTTGTTGAATTATTCGGCTGTAAGTATTGATTTTATGGGACCTTTTCCTCACATATGGTAATACATACATTCTCAAAGTGGAGTCGACTATGTCTCCAAATGGGTTGAAGCAATTCAAGAAACCAAGACGTAGGTGGTAATTAAATTTTGAAACACAATATCTTTTCTAGGTTCGGGGGCACCAAATCATGACAGGCATGGTGGAGGTTCTCATTTCGACAAATCATTTGAACCCCATATAAATATGTAGGTGTGAACAAGGAAGTAGCCACCTCACTCATCCTCAAACTGGGCGGTCGGTAGAACTGAAGCAATGTGAGATCAAGACCATCAATGAAAGTTTAGTAAGACTAACAAGAGAAAGATTGGTCATCCAACCGCTGATTCGCTATGGCGCTTGCTGCACGCCTTCAAGACAATCCTGAATGTCCCCACGTCGATTGGGGTCTATGGTGGCAGTGTCACTCTTCAAAGGGAAACGAGTACAAAGCATGGGTGGGTAATAATTAAGAAGCTGAATTTATTTACGAAGCCTGAGTCAAGAGGTTCTTTGATCCTGACAAAGAATTGGCAGAAGACACGCATACGATGCCTATTGAATCAAGATTGCAAAAGAAAATCGGTGAAGTAAAGATCAAATGATAAATCAGAAGGATTTTAAAGAGGAGACCAAGTTCTATATGACTCTAAACCCATCTATTTCAGTAAGCTCAAGTCAAGTCGGCGGATGTGTCCATTCATAGTCCACAAGCATATTCCAACTGTTGTCAGTAGGATTTAAATCAATCCACTGAAAGATGATAACAAGGTTTAAAGTCACGGACGAGAGTGAACCCGTGGTGGTGTGAAACAGCCGCCAGGTGGGCAGAAATTCTCTCGGGCCGGATCCTCCCCCAGCTTTGCACAATTTCTCAAATTATGGGAAGTTGATTAAAGGTACTGTAAATATCACAGTTTTGTGCTGGCTATGTAAATGTCATCTTTCTTTCTGTTCGACAATTGAATTTGCTTGTTGGAAATTTTGAATCACTTGTCAGAGGCGTTAGAACAAATTCCATGCTTGAAACACTCATGGTTCCTACCACTGCTCCAAGATGGTCAACTTGAAATTTCCCCCTGTATGCTAATTCACACACTGCACTCCAGATTGTTCCAATAGGTCAGAAATTGTGTGCCTTCTTTCGCTTTGCAAAGCCGGCCTGTAAGCAAAGTTGGCTACCAGATAGTTTTGAGTTGACAAGGTCAGAAGACCAAATGTTGTCTTCCAAAAGGAAAAGAAAAGAAAAAGAAAAAGAAAAAGCAGAAAGAAAAAGGAAAAGAAAAGAAGAAAAAGGTAAAGTTATCAAAGTCGCGGAAGTTTTGTTTGAAACCCCGGAGCACAGTCCCCGAGGGGTGTATGGCGAAAGTTTTGAAACCCGATGTCCCAGCCTTTAATTGTTGGGAGTCATCGACAGAAGTCTGCTAATGGGTGGATAGTGGAAGCTTAATGACCGGTGGGAAGTGACTCTTCAAGCTGTCACTGAGTCCGTAAAAGTAGTTTTGAGTTAGTGGTTTATTATCCTTGGTCGATGTCTCAAACCTTAATTGGTTGGGAGTCATCTATAGAATCCATATAATTTTACTTTGGTGAAGTCAAAGATTTAAGTTACTGCACCCTACACATGCATGAATAAAGAAAGAAAAGTGTGTCCAGTCTCACCCAGCTGTTCAACAACCAAGGCCACATGCCGGACATTGGGGATAGTAAATTTGCAGTAGCGTTTATCGCTTAATCAGCAAAAAAGAACCATTGGGACTTAGAAAACCAAGTTGAAAATCATGGAAACAAGTTGTTCTACAAATTCTTCCTTTATGGATTTTATTCTTGTATAGGTTTCAAATGTTGATTTCAATGTTCACTCTTGAAGTAAGTTGTTAGTTTGTATATAAAGTACAATAACCTTTTTGAAACAACACAACCTTTTCAAAATCACCATGCATCTCAATTCCTATTCTCGTATCGCTATGACTAGCAACGTTTCTATTGGGGGGTGGATTAGTGCTCAAAAAGTGCAAAATTTGAACCTGATATTAGATAGGTTTTGAGTACTTTTGATCATCATTAATCATGTCATATCCTAAATCGGCGTACAATAATCCATATCTTGCAGTCTATGTCAAACACCGAGGGTGTTGGTTGTTTGTAGACTGGTACACGATTGGAACTTCTAACTCACGCAAATGATCAATCATGAGGCTGGAAGTTTAGGTCTCATCGACAACAAGCCCAAAAATCAATGGAAAACAAAGGAAAAGCGGAGGAAATGATGCGCTGAAGGGCAGACGAGAGGCATAGCTAGAACAAACAAATGCATTTTCGCAAACCGCTCGCAATCACTCGCAATCTTAGCGACTTCTCGCACCTGCTCGCGAACCACCTCGCAATCCTAGCGACCGCGCAAATCGCTTCGGCAAACAGCTCGCGCACTCACACAAATTGCGAAATTCGCTAGCCACTGAACGTATTTGTAAATCCCGCTTTCACCTAAAATTTCCTGCTAGGCTTAGCTTAAATTCGCATATGTTAAACTTGTGTTACACTTTCATGAAATTGCCACTCGCTAATATTCATGTTCTCGTCAATCTTCCGCCAAATTACAATTTAGCCGAAATTCATCTCAGAATAAATTAAGAGCCTCGCCATGCTTTGTAATTAATGCAAAACTGCTTCCAAACCCAGAATTACTCTTATCCTATAATTCAGCTTTACAGTATAGGTTTTGGTAATTTCTCTCATACCTCGAGGAGGCCCATAAATACCCTCATGTTTTTCAGAATAAGAGGAGGACTACCTGGAGAAAGAGGCGGAGAGAAGTGAATACAAGAATTCTGGTGATTTGTAAGTTTAGTATTTTACCGTTTTTTGTAAATAAAGTTTTAGTTTTAAGGTTGTTTTATTTTCTTTCTCTCTCTTTCTCTCTCTCTTCTTTTCTCTTGTCGCCAAACACACCAGATGACAACTCAAGAGATGTCACAAGCTCCCTTCCTTTGAAGCATGGGTGAGAAGCTAGCTTGGTGGTAAGCTAAGCATGTCAGTCCCTCTAGGTATCAAAGTCAAGTGGGTAGTGTATTTATGGCCCTTATTTTCAAAATTCGCTTGCATAACATGGGGATGTTATTTGTCTCGTCAATACTCCATGCTTTAGGACTCGTTGTTTCTCCTTATATGGTCTTACACAGAGCCTCCTGAGGTAGTACTGCTGAGCATGTTAAAATTTTCTCAAATTAGGTTAAATAACTTTATCGTTGGCCATAATACTCCATACTTTAGGTCAAGGTTCGGGTGAGAGATGCATCAGATTCTTTAGATGGTCTTTACTAGCCTCTAAATGATAATGGAATGTTAGGTTTTAAACTAAATGCGGGCCATAACTGCATCCTGGGTGTTGTTCTCACGAGGATAAAAACTCGAGGACATGTTTGCCCTAAATTTGTCAAGTTGGCACCTTAAATCTTCAAAGTTTACTTTTCTTCACTTAAATTTCGTGCTTTTACCATTTCCGCTTTTGTACTTCAGCTTTAAAACCATTTACGCTTAACACAACCTAAAAGTCCAAATAGAAAGCCTTACCTTCATGCCCTAATGCGAACCATTTCTATGATGAAAACCCATCCCCGTGTTCGACACTTAGACTACTATATCAAGAAAGAGCTTGACTACTGCAAGAGATGAAACCAGGTATATAAATATTGTTGATTCAAATAAATTTACCGGGCACTGTGAATCACAGTTCAAGAAGTGCCTCGCATGCTCTGTTTTCGTTTTGGCTTAGTCAATTTTAATCATGCCTGGTGTCGTGTAACTTTGCATGTGTTTTTCTTTATTTTAGGTATGTTTCTTGTGTCTTAGTTGAGTTTTCAATCAAGTGTCAACCAATTGAATGTTAAACCTCACTACAAAATTTTCTTTTCATGTGGAATACTGGGCACTTGCTAAGTTCAGATTAAAGACATTAGCTGTGGATGGCTTAGTTTGGCCACCCCCTATATTTGTCAAGAAGCTATTTCTTTAAGGAACTTGTACACACACACACTAGATCTCGCTTGTATACATTGGTTCTAACCGCCTTACTGAAATTGGGTTTACCCTTTAAGTGACAAAAGAGATACCTTAATAAGACGGCCAATGGGGCCTTAACCATAGAAAAGCAAACATGAAAAAAAAAGAAATAGAAAGAAAAAGAAAAGATTAACAGGGATGATTCAACATAATCCTTGGAACAATCCAAGGTACCTTTTAAAGCCTAATGTCCAAGTTAACCCACGGGGAGTCATTAACTTCACTACCAAAATATTGTGGGGGATGTGATGGATCAATCTTGCAAGTAGGTGCTTCGATTTTTCTCGTTGAGGCATGTTGCAGACTTTGAGGGGGAATTTAATGTCCAAATGCTTTGTTCAACTCGGTGGGGAGTCACCACTGATCCCCGCAGCATGGACACACTCTCTAGAACACCTTAGTATTGCATCCGATACTTTTTATGTTTGTGGTGGCTTAATAAAAGGGTGTGTTCTTATTCCAGTCTGTTATATTCAAAAGAGTGAAATGAGTCTGAAGCCTGTAAGGAAACCTTTGCATACAAAGGAGATCTATGGATTACACACTCACCTAGTTTTAAGAAAGGTCATTGAGAAATATAAAAATCACTATGTTCACCATACTGATGAAAGCTCTTTCCTTAATGTGTGCAATGTTTTTCTTTCCCCGTGTTGGTTACATGTTATTTAAGAATCATATCTCACTGGTGTCATTTTCATCAAAGCTGTCAGCACATTTTTCATCTCTATTTTGTCGTGAGTTTTTCTAGTTTTTCTAGTTTTTCTAGTTTATTTTTAGCTTAGTGTTTTGTTTGTCGTCTACTTGGGGATAAGTAAGGATTTTAGTTTTGGAGTGTGATTAGTACATTTTGTTCTCATTATATCCCTAAATTTTGGGTAGTTTTAGATTTTTTTTTTAGTTTATAAATAAGTGTTCTAATTTATTTTGCCTATATTTGCATATAGGTACACACTAAGGCCAAAGGAAATCGTGTCACTCAATAGTCGAGCTGAACACCTAATGTGTGTGGACCAATGTTGCTCCAACGAGAGAGGCAGGTGTGAGTACTTCATCACCTTTACTAATGACTACTCAAGATATGGTTATGTTTACCTAAAGTGCCATAAGTCTGAAGCTTTTGAAAATTTTCGAGAATATACAAGGTAGAAAGCTAATTAGTATCCCTATCTGGCAGATTCAGATTGCAATCCAAGGTGTGGTGAATACCGAAAGTCTGATTAGCATAAAGAGGGATAATTCTCATTATCATCTCTCCCTATAACACCCCAATAAAATGGAGTCTCTAAAATAAGAAACATAACCTTTTTAGATATGGTGAGGTCGATGCTCAATTACTCATCATTACTTGAATTATTATAGGGATATGCCTTAAAGATAGTTGCTTACATACTAAACTTGGTTCCATCTAATTTTTTCAAGAAGATTAATCTACAAATTATGGAAAGGGCGAATCAAAGTTGAACCATATTCGATTCAGGTGCCCCAAGACATGTCTTAGCATAAAAATCATAAAAATCGGAATCTCGTTCAAAAATGTGTATATTTATTGGCTATCCTAAGGGAACAAGAGGTGGGATATTTTATAATCCAAAGGAAAATAAATTAATAGTGAGCATGCACTCCACTTTCCCAGATGAGGATTATATGAAGAGTTTTAAACCTAAGAGCAAGTGGTTCTCAAGAGCTCGACGGTTGGGATCCATCAAAACTCCCACTTTCCATCCAGGTTTCTTCGATGTTCAAAAAGGGGGAATAAGTTCAATATGTACTCAAAGGTGAACAAACACTGGAAACCGCTCAGAACTAAGTTCAAGAAATTCAAGAACAAGAAGATAATGAAGAGATTTGAAATCCACCTGAACCACAAAACTTGGATCTTCTTGTGCATGTACAACAACTAATGCATCAAACTCGTTGTAGGAGGATAATACGTAAACCTGCATGGTATGCCTTATTAGAAGAGACATATCAAGCCGTTTTGGATAATCCTAATGACGACCCTACACATACAAAGAAGCATTGGAGGATGTTGATATGAAACAGTGGAAAAAGGCGATAGACCAGGAGATAGAATCTATGGATTCAAACTCAGTATGGTGTCTTGTAGAAACTCCTAAAGGTAAAAAACCAATCAAAAAGTGGATCTAAGCAAGAGAAAAAGATAATTCAAACAAGCATGGGTTGGAACTCTTCATAAAGCTAGATTGGTGCAAAATATGTCAAAAGATGGGATAGATTATCAAGTGAATTTCTTTCACCAAGAGTCATGCTTAAGTCCGTTTTGATTCTCTTAATGCTGTTGTTCCATGTTTCTCACTATGAGGTTTAGAAAATTGATAAAAGAGCTCTAAATGAGGATTTGGAAGAGGGATGAGATGAAGCAAACTAAAGGCTTTATATAGAAAAAGGTCAAGAACATATGGTTTGCAAGTTGCATAGGTCAATTTATGGACTTAAGCAAGCATCCATGACATGGAACATAAGGTTTGATCAAGTTATCAAATCATACAGTTGTTAGAAAAGCCCTGATGAACCATGTGTGTGCAAAATGAGTCAATGTACAGTGGTAGTCTTCCTTGTTTTTTACGTAGATGGCATCATATTAATTGGAAACAATGTGAAAGTGTTCCCAAACATAAAAGGTTACCTGAAATAGTAGTTTGATATGAGAGAGTTGGGTGAAGCCAACTATATTCTAGGAATCAAACTTTTACACAACTAGGAGAATAAGGTGCCAGCGGTCCAGTAAGCTTCCAATGGCTAAGTTTTGGCATACGGAATCTAAGAGGATTTCACCCTCCAACATGGAATCTTATCTTTCCGAGGACAGAACCACATAAAAACCCTGAAGAGAAAGAACTCCTGGAGCGAGAAATCTTATGCTTCTGCTTGTTTAGTCTCGCCGTATGCCATGTTATGATCGGGGTTAGACATTTTCATGAGGAATCATAGTTTCATAGAAACTAGATCCCAAAGTAGAACACTGACTATAGTGGAAACATATACTCACAACAAAGAGAACGAGATGGTATGTTGCTGAGACATTCCATCGGGGAGCCCTGGGAACAATTGGTTATACTGACTCTGATATTGAATCTAGTAAAATAGCATTTGAGAACCTAGCGATCCCTTTTACAAAGACTCTACCCGAGCATGTCTTTGAGAAGCATGTAAATTGTATGGGTCTAGCGTCCTAGGCTTACTTTAGAGTAAGTGGGAGTTGGTTACATTTATGCTCAGTATAAGAGACTAAATGTAATTTAATTTTCTCGGATGACAAAGGTGAATTTTCGACTCTTATGCAACTGATTGTTCACATATGGAGGTTCAGATTAGTTATGCAATATATGATTAGTAAAGGATACACATTCATAGAAGACATGGCCATAGGTTATCATAATTAATGAATTGTCCTACAGTTGATAAATAAAGTTGGGAACTTTATTTGTGGACTCAGAATATTCTACAGAAATAATATGTCTGCTATCAGAATATTAGAGTGAATTATGTTGTACTCACTTTGAGAGGGTAAAGAGAGATTTAATTAAAGGTAATATTATGTAAAAGAGAATTATATCTCATGCCATATTAGTTATGTTAATTTCTTAATCTTTAGTATATTATAAAGAAGTAGTTAGGTGATTATCATTCTTTGAGTTATCAATAAGCGAGTTCTCTTTTTTAAAGACTAATAACTTAATGATTTGGGAATAATGATCATTTGACTACCAGAGTTTATGAGATAATCAAAATTGAATTTGTATGAAATATTATCTTAATATGTTTCAACATTTAGATAAATGAAAAGACACTAGCCAATGATCGATCCAAGTAGAGAAACCGATAGTTAAGAGAATAAATAAGTAATCAATTGATAGACAATCGCTGTTGACATCATCAAATTTTATAAAGGAAAATCCATTTAATATGTACATTATTGGTCTTGGAGTTCACATATGGGCTTAGTGGAACAGCACCATATAAGATCCACAAACTTCCTATACTTGCTTCCGAGCAAGCGATATTGTTGATTTATGCCTAGAAACAATCAGCTGCTGGATCACTTCCAAAGCCAAAATTAATGGGTTGTTAGATCCTGTTGTGAAGTAATTATTGATAGAGCCTATTAATTAATTAAGTTTAAGAGGCAAGAAAGTCCCAAGAGGCATGAAAGCCTGTTACTTGAGAGGCAAGAAACCCTGAAGGCGTGAGTTTGCTACTTAAGAGGCATAAACCCCTTGTGTATCGATCAGTTGTTTAAGTGGACAAATAAATCCTAATAAAGGTGGGGTTTGGAGTCTATAACACTTTCTCTCCTTGGACCTTCAAATTTATCTCCCCTTCCTTTACCCCATTTCTTCCAATACGACACACAAGTGTTCTCTTCTCTCTCGATCTTCTTTCGGGTAATTAGCTCGAAGCTTTACACGCGCAGATTTTTCGCAATCAGACAGTTGAAAGACTTCGCCAAGAGATTAGTAAACCCTAAGGATGATGACATTTGTTTAGCACACTATGCCCAATCATGGTTCAGGCTTCTCACACCTTTTTTTTTTACTGATTCCTTCAATTGAAGCAAACAACAACGATTACCCTTGAGATAGGTGGGTGGTACAAAAACACATTCAGGACAAGACATGGGGATCAACTACACTACAGGTGAGAATTGACCTTAGATAATGCCAGAACATGACCAAATGAAACAGATTCAGACGTGGAAAGGGCAAGATTAGGTCAGAGAAGAGACTAAAATCGGGATTGGAAGATTTAGTGTTTGGGAAAGGAAGATTAAATCATTGTTAATAAATATTTAACTAAATGCATATGGTATCGCGGTCAAATCCCAAAATTTATATCCCTCGTATCCAAGAGGATAACTAAGAAACACAAAAGGAGTAGCTCTAGAGGAGAATTTACGCCTTCATTTTTAAAGGATCTTCAATCTATGTTTTTAAAGAAGATTCCCTTAACCCCCTTAACCAATGCAAGTATCTCTTCGTAATCTAGATTTTATCTTTATAAATATCTCTTTGAATATTCTTCTTGATTTACAAAGTGATCTTCCATCTGTGTTTATAGAAGGTGTCCTTAATTATTGCAATTATCTATTTTGTAATCTAGACGCGATTCCAGTTAAAATCTAGTTTGAGACATGTGCAAGACTTTCTTTTAAGAGCTCCCGGTAGAAAATAGATAGCAACATTGGGATCCATCCAAGGAGGACTTCATCTGATACTGAAGGTCTACCACAGAAATGTCAGTTTCGGGGCTCCCTTCCTATGGAGTAAAGCCCAACATTGTGAGGGCCCACTGTTTCACTTATTTAGTCATGAGAGGTAAGATTAGGGGCACAAGAGAAAGTGCCATTTTTGCAAAATATAGCAAAGAAAGAGAGAGAGAGGAAAAGAAAGCTGTGATTTTCACTTCACCGTGATTGTTTTTCGAGTTTACAACCGCATATTTGTTCACCGCCGACGCAAAGACATCAAATGTGCCTGAAAGGGATCTCTTCATTCTGTACTATTTGGACTCATCGATACCTATCCGAGTTGTATATAAAAGCCGCAGCTATGTTCTCGCTGTGGTCTTTCTTTTTCTTCTTATTTTGTATCAAAGCATCGTGTTTAATTCGATTGTCACAGCAGGCAATGCTTTTGGCACTTATTGGAAACTCTCTTGTACCTAATATCATATATAAGGATCTATTTCTTTGGTCCGACGACTGCGGGTTTTTACCTCTCCTTACTTTAAGGGTTTTCCACGCAACAAATCAGGTCTCTGCGGTACTATTGATTGCTTTTTATGCCTATATTTTTATCAGTCCTTCCCAAGTTCTTTAAAAAGGGGAATTTAATTGTGCTACCTTTTAATTATATTATTTAAGTTTGTTACTTGTGTTGGCTCCTGCTTTTCTCCCTTCTTAATTCTAGTGTATCGACAAGTTGTTAGTGGTTGTTTTCTACTTGCTTGAAATATGGAGGCACATATGAAAGCTGGTATTTTGAATGGAGCAAACTATCACTATTGGAAGGGTAAGATGGAAGGACTGTATGAGTTTGTAAGAATATGGTTATTCCTCATTTTCAAGCACAGGTCGAAGTCCATGTCCGATGAAGAGGTTTGGCATGAGCTGAAGCAGCTTTATCAAACACTTGTAGATGAACCCAATATAATCTTATTGCCTGCGAGACATGCAAGAACTATGTGGCAAACACTGAGTCCTTCAGAGATGCTTCTAAATCAAGAGGAGCAAATAAATCAGAACAGGTTGAAGAGTTTTGCTAATCAAGACAAGGATGTAACTCATTTAATGAGCACTGAAAGAGAATTTTACATGTACTGATCATTGTCACCGTAGGTATCAATGAGGATGATGTGTTGGGACTATTTCTTCTGTATTAATAACTCTACCATCTGTGGAGATTGAGTTTCATGATTAGTGCCGCCTAATGGCAGCCTCAATACAAAGACTCAAGTGTTTTAATGAAGAGAATAGAGACAAAGCGCGCAATTACTATCCTTAGGTGCTATTATCAAAATGGGGAGAAGCCAAAAGGAGTCAAAGGTGGTAGAGACAAGAGGCATGAGCAAGTCCAGATCTCTAGAGCAAAGAAGACAGAGGTCATTATTGTCACAAAATATGTCCCAAAGGAACCGCTTTCTATGGAAGAAGGAGAGTAAAGACAAAAGGGGTAAGTAGAAAGAGACAGCACAACATGATCGTGATTGTGTGAACACAATGGATGATCTTGTTATTCTCCATGACCCTAATTCACTTAATTTTGTATCCGATGAGAGCATGTGGTTAATTGATACAGCTACTAATCGCATGTTACACCGTGAAGGAGTTCTTTCACATCTGCCACCCGTGTGATTTCGAGTTAAGACGGGTAATGACGGCAACCAGGTTATCAATAGATGTCTGTCAGAAACCAACATAGAATACACAGCATTAAGAGGGACAAACATGCTCCGTGATGTCCGCTTTAATTGATCTCTCGTAAAGTACTCGAGATGATGCTATATGATAACCACTTGGCCTGAAAGTGGAAACTTCAAAAGGCAATCTCAGGTCAGCGCTGCAAGAGTCGTTGTATTGCATTTAAAGCTTTGCTTGCTTAGTGACAGCGTGGGTGGAATTGCTATGGGATTATAGAGGTTTTCTGTGGGCGACCGAAGGCCCTAACTCACATCACCGGTAAAGGGGCTTGAATCTTTTTTAGTGTGCTAGCTGATGTCTCCTGCCTGGGGCGAATGATAGGATTTTGGAGAAATTGCTCTCATCGCGATGACTGGGTAAGCAAAACCAGAGTGTCCTTCGCAAGCATCCCCGAGAAAATCAATTTGCTTGAATTGGTGAATTCGGGATGTTCGTAATCTTCAGAAATTTTTAGTGGTGCACTTTATTTGCCGGCACGACGCGATTATTCCGTAAAACTTTGCCCATGCTTCGTCGCACTAAGAAAAGTTTTCAAAAAGCTAGTGTTCACAGAGGCGGCCAAAGTAAGAAGCTGAAATGCATCCGTATCGGCTGGGCCGGTGGTGAGTATTGTGAGACCTTGATAGTCTAGATCGTAGCATGGCATCGATAAGAGAAGAATTCCTGCAAATCAATCAATGATCGCGCAGAAAGACAGAACGATCGATTGAGATAACTGGGTGTATGCTCGGAAGCCAGCACTAAAGCATTCGCATGGGTGAGGTAATCAGACGTAAAAGGGCATGCGATCAATCTTAGTCCCGCTCGTTGCTTGGAGCGAGGTGCCAAAACAAAGTCTTGGCTCAAGAATGTATAGCAGATGTGTGAGACTACTTAAGGGTTTTTTGTCAGTAAGAGTTTTGCATGTTCCAAAGGATGAAAGATCCAAGTCGATGCAAAGTCAAGGCAAGGCATATTCATCAAGGCCGGATAGCTGAATTTGCCATGTGCCCTATGATCCTGGCTAAGAAGAAGCTGTTAGAAGCCGCGACGTGAAACCCCCGCAGAAGATCAAACCATCAAGACATTGATAAGAGATGGAGAAGTCTACACCTATGGAAATGCAATGAAAAGATTTTAAACCTATTCGCACTCTATTCAATCGAATGATGTTCGACAAGAACCCGCATAAGAAGTAGATGTCTCTTGATGATGATGAAGAGAAGTACGACATGGGTCACAAGATGAAAATCCTGAGCGATGCTACCGACCACCAGCCAATTGTGAGGTCCAACAAAGAGAGGAACCTTCTCTAGGAGGCATTCTCCCATGAGTATGTGACTTAACAGATGATGAAGAACCCGAAGTACAGAGGCCATGGAGAGTGAAGAAGAAAAAGTATTGGATGCAGTTTAAAGCACAAGACGTGTCCTTACATGATAATCACACTTTTGATTTAAAAGTGAAGGTCAGCAAAGAGGCCTCTGATAACAAAAAGATCTACAAAGAAGCACAGGTACACACACTATGTCTCCAAGGGTATAGTGTTTATTAGTGGGCGGCGGCTTAGTCAAAGGAATGTGTTGATTTTAATGAGATATTCTCTCCGTGGTAAAAATGTCATCAATTAGAACTCGTGGTTGAGTTCGGTCATACTCTTGATATTGAGGTAGAGAGCAGCAAACGGATGTGAAAACCGCTTTTTCTTTCTTCATGGTGATTAAACAGATCTATATGAAGCAACCTCGATGGGTTTCATGTCAAGGAAAGAAGACTATGTGTGTAGGCTTTCTAGAAAGAGTCGATATGGTTTAAGCGTGCGCACTGAGTGCGCTGGTACAAGAAGTCCGAGTCTATTATGTGTGTGAGCAAGGCTACATGAAGACTACTTCTGACATTTGTGTTCTCGGTTCTAAAAAGTTTCTAATGATGACTCATATTATCTCATATATATAAAGATGACATGCTTATTGTCGGGAAAAATGTTTCCATGATTGATAAAGTTAAAGGAGAAATCGAAAGTCATTTTCAAAGAGGATGAGCATGGAGTCACAAACAGCCTCGTATAGAGTAAACCATCCGAGACAGAAGTGAGAAAAGTCATGGGCTGTCACAAGAACACTACATTAAAAGAGCGGCTTGGCAGATTCCACATGGAAAAAGCTAGTGGTAAGCACTCTCATAATCATTTTGGGTCGATTCTCTTTTCAAAACAAAGTCCATCAAATGAAGATAATATATATGCAAATCTTCGGTTCCCTTTACTTTTCTTATCCAGAATGGGAAGTTTGATGTACAAACAGGTGTGAAGACCGTATATAGCACATGTTGTTGGTACAACAGAGATTAATAAACCCAGAGAGCATTGGAATGCTATAAAAATGGATTTTTGAGGTATCTCTCGAATCGCACGTGATGCTTTGTTTTGGTGATGATAGTTTCCATCGTGGTGGGACACAACGTAAAGGCTATTGAGACATTGATTCCGCGTAAGTCCACTTCTGGGTTATACGCGACAAATCATAGGAGCCGTGACTGGCAAATCTGTGTCATAGAGGTGTATAGCTTTATGGTTGCTCACATGCAGGCGTAATTTATTGTCATTACCAGCATGCAAGGAGTTGCTATGGTGAAGAAATTCCATCGAGCTTGGAAGCACCAAGATAAATATCTACCATTTGTGGATAGTCAAAGTGCTATATATCTTGGTAAGAACTCAACCTTTCACTATTGTCTAAGCATTGACATGAGGTATCATTGGATACTGGGAGTTTTGATGCTGTTGTCGAGCTAAATTTAAAATTCATACCGATGATAATGGTGCCGACATGACAGACCAAAGGCTTTACCATGAGGCTTAGTTTGTCGTAGATCGCCTAAGCTTATAAGCTGACATCTTTGGTACATACAGCTAGATGAGATGACTAGGGCTTTTCAGCTCCCTTCCTATGTGGAGTAAAAAGCCCAACATTGTGAGAGGGGTCATTTCACTTGTATTTGGCTGAGAGGGTCGACACAGTAATAAGAGAGCGTGTCTATTTTATAGTTATAGCAAGAAAAGAGAGAGAGCAGAGAAAAGGAAGCTTTTGCAGACTTTATCTTCCCCATTGACTTTTTTTCGATTGTATAACCTGTAGATTCATTCACCAGATTCAAGGTGATTGACAAAGTGTGTCTCATAAATCTAGATTCTTCATTCTGTATTTAGATGACTACATACACACATATCTCATCAAAGAGATAAGTGCTTCGCAATATACTGGTGTTACAGGGGGTTTCTTTCTTTCTATTTTCAGAACAGAAGTGGACGGCTAAGCACTTCTGGATTGCAATTTATAAGACGTTTTACAGACTTATTGAAATTCTAATTTACTGGATCATAAAAGCAGTTATTTTTCGTCCTGACGACCCGCGGTTTTACCCTTACTTTAAGGGTTTTCCATGTTAAAACAATCAAGGCTCCTCATATATATCGATTACTATATATATTTTTATCATTCCTAAGTTCTGTAAGTAAAGGGAAATTTAATCGCGCTTACCTGCTTACGTTATTTACTATATCATGGCTGGACCTAGCTTTTCCCCATCGTAGTGATTCGTGAACCACAACCATCTTAATTAGCCTTGCTGAATCATCTCTTATATCGAATTTCCTGCACAACCTTGTAACATAACTTCACTTCATCAATGGTTTTATCAACATATAGCAATGCTTTGGCCTAAGATTATGCCAAATGGGTCAGGTTCCAACTGTCAGTCAACAAAAAGCCAAAAATAAAAAACATTTTTAAAGGGATGGCTATGCGTTTGCTTCTTGTATAATCTCGTTTCTGAAATGGGTTTTTTGGATCAAATTTGCTATCTTTACTACACCCAATACGATTCACTGCAGGCTGTACCCATCAACACGTTCGTACAGTGAACTTACTTCTCAGTCCCACCCTGATTAATGCCTTTATTTGACTTCAATACGCCTCGAAAATATATTTTTTCCGGAGACCACGTGAAACACCATGGACGTATATATATGACTTCCTTGTGTACTGTACCGTCTGCAGAATTTTACGTGGCTTTGATTTGTGCACGGTTCGTTGATATTTACCACTCATCTAACAAAGATATCGGAACATCAGATATATGATTTTTTCTTTTCTTACTTCCAATAGAGAGGATGATTTTTCTTTCCTTGTGGCCTTGTACCAACATAACCTAATATACATTTTAGAATCAAAAGTATTTTAATATGTTAGGACTTTTGCCTTCCGCTTACCCACCATTTTGTCCATTATGGGTCATCTCAGATGACCCAATAAAAGTTTATAGCCGTATTGTTACTCAAAATTTTTATCTGCTGGTTATATTTCATAAAAGACAGAGAATAAAAAAAAAATTTATTTTTTCTTAAAATTATCTTTGCACATCAACAATCTCCCTACTTGAGGAAAATTTGCAAAGAAAATAAAACAGAAGAAAGTTGAAGGAAAAAACTCTAGAGTTAACCTTGCATATTTATTTTTTATTTTTTACTTTAAACTTATTATATTTATTTTAACTCATTGATATAAAAATATAAAAATTAAAATATACTTTTTTAGTGATTTATTATATTTGATTTTCGTGATATTTTTATTGCATAATCAAAATTACGGTAAAAATTATTCTTTTATTATTTTTTTTATCTTTCCTTAATATTTCCAAGAACCAAAGGATCCACCAAAAAATAACTTAGCTATGAAAGCAGTTTTTTTTTTTTCTTTTAATGAAGGGAAACTACAAAACCTTAAGCTTACAATGACGATTGGATAATGATCCTTAGTGTTTTTATTATTTTTCAGTGAACTTACTTCAGTCCCACATCTGATTAATGCCTTTATTTGACTTCCAATGACGGCCTGAAAATACATTTTTTCTGACCACGTGAAACACCATGGACGTATATATATGACTTTGTACTGTACCGTCTGCATAACTTCAATGTGGCTTTGATTTGTGCACGGTTCGTAGATTTTTACCACTAACAAAGATTCGTAGACTTTGTACATTTTCCCTCAATAATTTATTATTATTATTTTTTTAAACCAAACATAGCCAATATGTTTAAATTAGGGAAAAATAAAGGTCATCTCAAATGTCCCAATAAAAGTTTATAGCCGTATTGTTACTAAAAAAATTTATTTGTTATTTAAGTTATATTTCATGTGCAATGGAATTGAAAAATTAATTTTTATTTTATTTTTTTTCCTTAAATTTTTCTTTGCATCTTCAACTTCAACCTAATTTAAGAGGGGAAATAAATAAAAGAAAAGAGGAAAGTTAAAGGAAAAAAAAAATTATTACTAAACCCAGATAATATTTTTATTTTTTACATTAAACTCATTTTATTTATTTTAACTCATTGATATAAAGTATAAAAAAATTAAAAACATATTCGTTTTTAAGATATTTATTTATATTTGATTTTCTTTGATATTTTTTATTAGACAACCAAACATGAGAAAATTATTCTTTTATCTTTCCTTAATACTTCCAAGAACCAAAGGATCCACCAAAAAAAAACTTAGCTATGAAAGCAGTTTTTTTTTTTTTTTTCTTTTAATGAGGGGAAACCACAAAACTCTAAGCTTACAATGATGATTGAATAAAGATCCAATGTAATCAATAAAACAAATATAAGAAACATCTTTAGGGAAGTTTGATTGTTAAATTCTCGAATCTATAATACTAATAACAATCTGTAGTTCTATTAGCTTCTGTCTAGACATGGTGACAACTATAAATGTTTAGATCCCTAGATAACTTTTAAATATCTTCACATTAAACTTCTAATAGAATAAGTGGATATTTGGGACTTATTGTCTATTACTATTTTTAGATTGCTCTCACTTTAGAAGTTTAAAAATCATTAGTTTTTGGTGGCTAAAATATCATCTCTAAGTATCACATATGTACTGTTATAATAATTGAGTTGATTACCTGTTATTTGGGGCAATTTTCATCTTTATAATACTCTTAGATTAACTAACGACCCACATCCTTCAAGCCTCCTCTACCCTGCCAGAAACCATATCAATTCAACTTGAACATTCCTAAATAAAGGAAATCCAACGAACTGGCTTCAAACTAACAGTTATAGATTTGCAGGTTCTCATACACCCCCATATCTTTGATTGTCTTAAAAATTAGGAGAAAATGTGAGGAACAAAAAGTAGAAAAGAGTGGAACCAGACGGTTTTTATTTGACTTTCTCACACCATCAAGCTTCATCATTTACTTAACCACGTGATCCATTCCTTATCTCAACATGATTAGGGAAAATGAAGTGAAATAACATAAACATTATTTGCCAACTCTATTCTTGACACTTTCCTTTTTGTTGTGTAGGAATTGATGGAGTTTATCAAACCTAAGTAAAGTTATTAACAAAAGAAAGTTACATGAAATGAAGTCAATTTTGAGCGGTTGGAAACTGGTTTGTTGCAAATCCGGTCTAATGGCATAACCGAATCGTAAAATTGGTTGATAGACGGTAGGATCAATTGATTTTTAAAACATTGGTTATTTATTCCATCAAATAATATATATAGTAACGAAGTGAATGAAATGGTGTTGAAGGTGCTAAGATTCCTTGAGATTTAAGGTGCTCTATATCAAATTGTGTAGGTTTTTCGACAAAAAAGAGTGCAAAATAAAAAATTGAATTGCAAAGGCCTGCTCTTTACTAGACATAAAACTGATCGGCATATAAATATATAAACTGAAATGAGCACAAAATGGAGACTATTAAGGTCACGCAGTGTTTTTAAAGATATTGGCGAGGCGCACCTCAAGATGAAGCATGAGAGAAATGCTTCGAGGCATCCAAAATTAGGCGACAACACAGAAAGCAAACGCCTTCTGCACTTAGGCATGGAAAAGGTGCGGCAAAAGTGCGTACACCTTCACCACCCTAATAGAAAAATAGTACTTATAGAAATATATTAAATATGCAGATCAAAATATGCATACACTCTTTCAAGCATACAATTATACTAACCTCAAACTGAAGCCCCATTGATAAATTTAGATTCCGAAAATTTCTTACGGATAGGAAAACATTGTAGTGTATTAGTGTCATGGATACTTACTCTCAAACCACTCTCTGATTTCTGAAACCCTAGATCACAAAAAAAACAAAAAAAAACAAACAGCATATCATTGCTTACTTGCTCTAGGCCTTTTAAGTCAGGTGCAATTCATAATGGGCTTTTTTAGACAGAGTTGGTCCTTCTCTATCCAATGAAGGTTAACTAGAGTCTTATGAAGAGAGCAGACCAAGGGCCCCACTACAACAGAAACAAAGTTCATCCCATTAATGATAATTGGCCTTGCAAGTGAGTAACCGATTAAGATAAATCCACAAATATTTATTTATCTAACATTCTCCCACTTGGACTGCATAATCATCAACACATATAAATATCATACAAAACTCACTTACTACGGAACCCCCAAAACAAAATACAATTTCATCTAAATATATATTGCATGCCGATAGCACACAATAACATACCAAACTAGGTAGTAGAGATTCTCTAAATAAATCTCCAACAAGATACCATTTGTCCAATACTTAGCACATAAACTCTAATCTATAGTAGAGATTTACCTAGTCACGTCCAATCCCCAAACATACAATACCATTTCATCTTCTATATTATTTTGTATCGATTATTTATAATAATATACCCAAACTAGTAATAGGGACTCATCAGTAAGAATAAAGGATCAACGTACACATATACAAAGCACTAAAATTAATAAGCCTATAATAATTGTATATATGATGTTAATATGGGCAAATCATCTCAGAAATAAAACAACGATCCACATCCATCAATGTATCAAAGACACTAAAGAAATAAATAAGACCAACATGATACTATTGCAAAATACATAATAAACCCCCACTAACCCACAACAGTTTCAATTGCCTAACAATCATATAGCTGCACGCATGCCCCTCAAATATGCCTACTAGTAAGGATCTGCCACCATACTGTAAGTTGGTGTGTGAACAATAGTATTGAGGTCCTCTTCAACTTTCTTCTTTACCACAAAATGATTTACATAAATGTATCTTGTACCTGAGGTACCTTTTAAATTCGTGGAGAAAGACATTGTTGTAGTATTGTCACAATACATCATAATAGGCCTCTTAATTGAGTCAACTACTCCTAAATCACGAATGAAATTCCGAAGCCAAACTGTATGATGAATAGCCTCATAACACACCACATATTCGCCTATAGTCGAGGTGTGATGTCATTACAAATTGCTTGGCATCACCAGACATGTACCTCCCGCCAGAAGAGTATAAAGGGTAGATTTCTTATCATCCACAACTTTAAAATCTACATCACTATAACCAACTAAATCAAGGGAGTCGGGTGCGCCAATATGTCATATGACTTTAGTACCTAGTTATACCGAAGACCTTCGCAAACACGCTTGGTAATGAATGTTACTCGCCAGATTTGCTCATAAATCTACCGCTAATAATCTACGTAAAAAGATATGTCGTCGGTACAAATTCCGAAAGATTACATTAAACTACCTCCACCGCTAGAAGACAATAAATATTTTCTGTCACCATCTTTTCTCTACTTCTCATTCTCGACACCGATCCTTAGAAATTCTTTCACCCTTCGTGACTGGCACACTTCCAAGAGAACAATTGTGCATATCAAACCTCTTAAGAGATCCTATCAATATAAAGCTCTTCAGACAATCGTAAGAATTGAAGACAAGTTAGTAATACCCAACAACAACCTTGATGCCTTCAAAATAAAATGCAAGCTCACCCAAGATGTCCTTCATGCAAAAATGGAAGTTGCACAACATCTACTGCGGCTCCCGCCTAGCAAGTCAGTGTCATTAGTAGCCAAGAGTATGTCATCAACATACAACACCAAAAATATAAAACTGCTCCCATTGACCTTCATATATATGCACCTATCAACAACATTATCTTTAAAATCATTTATAATGCTATCTTATTTGAACTTATATAGCCAGGTGCTTCAAGCCTACTTAAGAGACTGCAAACCACTTTAAGCTTTACAAACCAAATTTCATTCTATTCCCCTTTTGTCGAACTTAACCTGCTCGAAACTTATGATACACATCCTCAAACAATATCTTAAAAGGCCAGCAGAACCATGGAATCAGTCATAATGCGCCATAATCGCCATAATAATTCTAAAAGAATCCTTTGTGGATATGGGAGAGAATGTCTCTGTGTAATCAATTCATTATTTTTGGCTAAACCCTTTGGCAAAAAGTCTAGCTTGATACCTCTCCACTTGATCGTTAGGAGTCTTTAGTCTTAAAGAGCCACTTGCACCCAATGTAAATACTGCTGTAATACAGATGACAAAACAATCCTGAACCCCATATCTGATATACAATTAGCTAACAAAAATAACCATTGATATTTTGTGGATCTAACTTCTTAATTTGAGGATTATAAATTCACACTCGCAAACCCATACATGAAAACGGTAAATAGCTTCCTACCTTACCACAACTGGGGAAGTAAAGTCTTAGGAATAGATTTACTCATAATCTTGATTCAAAATATAAACCATCATCAATTTCAAAAAGCCTCTCCCCAAGTAATCTAGTGTTTTTCAGCAATTTGCCAACAACATAAAACTCAATCATATCCAACAAAGTGTGATTTCTCCTCTCACAAACATTCACAGGAGTACACACAATCATTGTATATCGCACACAATGCCACTATGTTGTAATCGTGAACTGCGATTGGTTTCTGATCCGCCTTAATTATGATTCACCATTTAAAACTCACCTAATCTCCTATTTTGTGACCTTTACAGATTTTTAGCTTTTATTCTTTGAAGTCTCATCTCACTTTTAAACTCTTTAAAAAGGCAAACTTCAGAATTCGCCACGGATAAGCTCAATATGTCCATAATGAAAAAAATCATCATTAAGGGTAATAAAAATAAATACCTATAACCAATCTCAAAGCTGTGAAAAGGTCCACATAAATAAAGGCCTAAAACACATTCACACCTTGTTATCTTATCTATTCGTACTCTAAAGGCTTCCCTTCATCGCTCTATACAAGTCGAGAAGGTGATTTGGGAAGTGTTCCATCCTTCAACAATCTTTCCATTGGTGGTTTGTGGTATGTCCCAAACGCTTATGCGTCATATAATATCTAGAATTAATATTAGCCTCAAAGTCCAAAAGCAAATAATAGAATCAACAACATAATTAATAGAATACTGACCACATAATAAATCAAGTCCATATAATACCACATGTTCCAAATCAACCACTTTAACATCCTTATACATTTCAACTTTATTGCTTGTAAAATAAAAAAAACTGGTAATCTTGATTGTATTCAAAAGAGAAATAGATAAGAATTTTCCTATTGAAGGCAGGCACATAGAAAACTTCTTGTAACCCAAAAATCTAGCTGCAAAAGCTTCAACTCGATTATTGCTCTCTATTGTCTACCTTCTTGGCTCTGGGTCATCCCAATATACACATGCTACTGGCTCAATGCCCCCTCTAATGACATTCATCCCTCCAACAATTAGTAATAATGATCCTCGCTAGCAAAGGTGCATAGTGTATCATGAAGCAGTTAGCCAAGGTAGGCATTCTATTTCGGGTTTCAGGGGAAAGGTGCCTCTCAACCCATAGCTCAGGTTCCCTTTTCTCTTCCATCGCCTCGCATGTTTTTTCTCCTCATTCCTCTTATCAAGCCCCAATTAAGGTGTAATATGTTTCCTCTTTCCTCATTTGTTCCCCACTTTGTTCATAACTCTATGACAGCTATATTTGCATCATTTCATTGAGTTGGGCCTAATAAGACACTCTGCTCTGCTGCCGTCCTCAAGCTCGATGGCTCAGGCTATATTTCGTAAAAGGTCTTCAATCATTGTTTATTCTCTTTGCATTCTTCTTTTAAAAGCTCCATAAAGAGATTTGAATTAATTAGTACCTTTAGAGATGCAAGATAATTCATGGCATGATAGAATATAATTCATCTCAGAGGGGTCGCCTATTCATGCATAAAGATATCCCTGCACCACTTCCATGGTCAGAGACTCCCTTTCCTACTCAAAACAATTATTTCTCATCTTCTCCCACCATAGAGCCGGGAGGAAAACCGCCTAGCGCCTCAAATTGGCTTCTTCCAAGTGTCGCTCGAATCTCACTGTACGAATCAAAACCACACGCCGCCTACATCTCTATCGGTGCGGAAGATACTCGGCAGCCCACCATCAGCTTGATTTTGGTTGTCTCCTCACATTTAATCTCCCAAATGCTCATCGACTTTCAGCGCACTCATGAACTCGCACCTTAGCAGGACCAGCCAAACACTGCACCAAACAGCTTATGCCTAATCGTGTTACCTCACTGCGGTACCCCATTTGACACAGGGCCTAAAAGTCCCCTCCAGACAGCCTCGATTTCTCTCTACTTTTCTTCTTCTTCTCTCCGAACAGCCTGCAATCACTCCATCATCTAGATTCTATTGGTGCATCCGCCAAATTCGTAGTGTTCTCTCTATTTCACACCCAGTAAGTGCTGTAGATCCTTTCCCCACGCCCTCCGCGTATTTAAAATCTTCCAATGTAAAACACACCAAGATCAAATGAATCATGGGAAAACACCATTCCATTATGCCTAGAAAAATGTCGAGAGGCTTCATTTATAGCTACTTTTAAACTATTATGGATTTTCAAAAATAAGGTCAAAAGAAAATGTCCAAACTGGTGTAAATTCTTTTTAAGTTCATGACTTTAAAAAGATCGCCCCGCATCATGCCCAAAAAATGATGGCACCAATGATATATGCAAATTTGCGACAATGTTACCAAAGGAGTATTTAATCCCAAAGCAACAATTACAACCGTTGCAACCATTTTTCATATGTGACACAAAAAATACTGACCATTTCTCACCATATTAAAATTTGAGTTTAGTAACTTCAACACGCAAAGTAGTCACAGACTGCATGCTAGCTGTGCAGAGCAGCTTCTGGAGACACACACCCTACAAGGACATATGATAACCGCATCACTACCCCAATCAATACTCAAGATTCAATACTGGACTCACTTATATGATAATAACAGAGGGATTCTAAATGTAACCCAGACGAATATTAAATATGATACAAGCTTAAAGCCTAATAAAATTAGGTTGAGGATCCACCGAAAAGACAAAACTCACATTCAATATCACTAGTTAATAATAATCAACTCATATCATATTTCAATTTTTAGCTCTTCAACCATCAATCTGAAACTGTTGCACAAAGATGAAGGTAGGCGTGCCTTGAGATTTCGCTCCTAACAATATCACCAGAAGGAAGGTTCATTCATTTCTTAATGACTGCACCGCTATATGGGCTGTAATATAACCCCCTTCATAAGAATCGTAATTTTTCCTTTTCACTTCATACTTAGATCTCCAAAGATTTGTTAAATTATCGCTCTATAGACAGGATCCTTGCAAAGTTTCGCTTTGATTGAAACCTCATCCTAAGGTTCTCCTCGATGCAAATCTCTATCTCCTTGATGATTCACAACACTGATCGAATCACCCATCGTAATAGAGAAACCTTATGATGGATTAGACAAATACTTCATTAAACCTATCTTAACTTATAAGTAAGGTTGTGATCTATCTGAGTAATCAAAGTTCATTAATTCCATAGTATTAGTCTACCATACCCACAAGGAACTATTCTACACTCTTAGGATTCTCCATCTCTATATCACTCAGAGGGTCTCCTAGATATCAGAGTGAGACACAGTACTTTGCATTGGGTACACGGTACTAGTACTGAGAACATGTAAATTTATAAACAACACCAATCAAATAAATCACAATCCATCTGAAGCCTTTCTCCTATGAAAAATGACTAATATCAAAGATCTATTTCCAAGAGCTCATCTTCAAACTAGTTTACTCATAAGTGACTAACCGATCGAAAATTTATCGGGAATTAGTATACAAATCAAATAAATGACCCCTGAACCTTCAGCAACATCCACATTTAAATCAAACAGTTAATGAAAAGAAGAATTTATAAAGAAACACCAACTCGAAGTTGCACTTCAGTACAATATCCAAGTCCAGAAAATTAAAGGAAAATAAACCGACTAAAGAAAACTATACTGAGGTAAATCTACTAAAATGGAAAAGAAAAGAAAATGTACAAGAGTCTTCAACCACCCGTAAACTTGTGAGCCAGCCAAAAGCCGTAATATTACTCAGCATGTATTTAATAGCTTTCCAATGTCAGCCTCACTTCATTGACTATGATTGTGATCCCTGCAATTATACCCAAATTGGTCTCTTTGCAACATAAAGTTCTATCAAGACAAACTCTCCTCCAAATTTTTTGTCGCTCTCATTAGCTTCTCGTTTTCATATGAATTCTTTCTCCGGCTTGTTCTGATTTGTGTTGGCGATGTGGTTTCCACATACACATAAATTTCTTTCGCCTGCCTTGTTATTGTCTCGACATAAAAGCCTTGTGTCGCGACACCAAACCTATTTGCACCTAGGTTCTCATGTCCTTGTCCTTCTGGAGTCTATCGAGACATAATTTTCCTTGTAGCTTACAAAACAATTCATATTTTTTCTACCGGCACACTTGTCGGTAGATTTGCAGTTGCCTCTATCATGACAGATTTCTTTAAGTCCTAGAAAATTTCTTCTAAATTTTGCCACATCGAAGTTGTTTCACAAGAACATAGAATTATATGTTGGCACACAATTGCATATTTATCTCAAGTCTTCGTAAGTTATGTCGCGACCTATTTTTCTTATCAAGCGACATAATTTTATCATTCCCTACTTTTATCGTCGCGATTAAAACTTCTTTGTCACGATTAATGTGTTTTACCGCAAATCTCGATTATGTCACAACAAGAAGTTTCTTTATTCAGATTCTTCCGTGTTGCTCACCGATTTGTCGCGATAGGAATTCAATTCTTCATGTTTTATTAAAAATGACAAAGATCGGTTGCCCTCGGGTTTTGAATTTCAATCGTTATGTCGCTGACATGATTTCCTGAAAGCAGCTTGATGATGGAAACTTGGTCGCAACATAAAAACACTTATCTTAGTCGGTTTGTTTTGCTTTCTAATATTTCTTATTATGAAGAATTGTCTCTTTCGCGACAGGTTCATCCATTGGCCTTTCGCCTTTATGTTGCAACATAAAAATAATGTCACATATACACTCCTTTGCCTGATGACCTTAAGTATGTCATGACAGATTTGAATACATGGATAATTTCTTCAAAATCTTCTTCAAGTTTAATCGCGACAAAAAACTTTATGGTCATGACCTAGAGAGCTCTTTTCAAATTTTTGAGTCTCTAAATCCATTCTCATAGACATACTCTTCCGGGTCACATATGTTCCTCCTTCACTCATTAATCTTTGTGTCGACATAAATGTCAGGTTGCAACATAGACTGTTGTTTTGTCCTCTTTTTGCTTCTTTTCTGCTAGATTTCTTTTGCATCAATTGCCTTAAAACAACACAAAAAGTCGATGAATATCTGTCTGGGCATAAAATAGATCATAAACTATTAAAAACATGCCAAAAAATTGATTAAAAATGATGAGTTTTACACCCACTAAATTTCAAACTTAAATTCATTGGCCTCAAGTAAAGAAAAGAAAAATTTAATTTCTCAAACAATTTAACTTTTTATTTTTAAGGAAAATTTTCTTATTCACAATTTTCAATCAAGGTGAAACATAAGTTTAGCAGGATTAATTCTAACATGTTTCCAATCTAGGATTCATGAATATTTTCAATTAAGTTCACTAAACCAACCAATAATTCAGGTGTGTAACAATTCAATCATTCAACTCTTGTGTGTGTGTCGGTCTTTACTCTTTTTCTTTTGGCAGATCAGCTACATCTTTTTTTGGGATATTACTGGCTTAGCATACTCTTTTCATTTTTAAAGTCTCATATGCTTGTTTGTCATATTAATTTACTAATGTAGGCATAATACCACCTTCGTAATCAAATAGGTCTTTAGGCTTGTAATGTGTGGCTCGTACGAGGTAGATAATTAGACATTTTAGGCTCAATTTGTCCCGCATTTCTTAGACAATTTACACTTTTCCTTGATACATCCTTGATTTGTTTTGTAATTTTCAACTCCTGTGTAATGCGGTTTAGTATCTCTTTCGTATATTCTTCGCCTCCGTATCTTTTTTCTTTCATTGTTCACACCCAAGATACTTTTCCTCCTTATTTTAGAAGTTTATCACTTTCAATTTTCTTTCATCTAATTTATAGAATGGTGCAATGTTGGTCTTTTTAAGATTTCTACCACCTCCTTAACAAACTTTGGGTTAATAACTCCCATACTAGCTATATATTAGGTATGGGGGAAAGAATTTACCCTAAGGGACTTAATTTGCTCAGGAGCAAGATTAAGCAAGACCAACTCATTCCTATTGATATATGTTTTGACAACTTTTCATCTTTCTTTTTCTTATAACTTATGCATCTTCTCTCAACCCATTCTTTTTTTTTTTTCATCCAAAATGATATTCCCCAAACTTGTCCTTCTCATTATCGATGTCTTTGTCTTGCAATCTAAAGAAATAGGGTTTTTTGCATTATAGGATCGATGCAAGGAAGGGATTTGTGGTTTCCTAATTTCTCGGGTTGATAATGAAGTTTGCTTAAATTAAATAAGGAACTAGTGTATGGTGCTTATGCATATCATGTGGGTAGGCTTTGAAATGCTCAAACTTCCAAGGATGGCCTAAATCATTTTTATATTAGTGGTATGACTTAGAATTCTTCGACTAATAATCTGGGGAAGTTCAGGACATTGGAGAGTTTACTGCGGATGCATCCCAAAGATGTTCCTAATCTAAGTACAAGTCTTTCCAGAGTTATCAAGGACTATGTGCAAAGTTATCGATTTTATGACCAAACTATTTACATCAAATTGTAATTATGTTTTATCCGCTCCATCAATTTAGTAAAACCTTCCTTATATTCTCAAGTGGCAACATATTTATTCATAATCTTATAACTTTCTATTTCCATTTATTTCATCCCACCCCAATGCATCTATCAATGTTTTGTTTTGCATTTGATGGTTAAGCTGTGTTGTTTTAATCAATTCCAAGAACTTCATTTTGATCATGCATTCAAATTTCACAACAATCCAATACAACTCACAATTTCATCAATTCACTAATCACCACAAATATTCTACAAGAGAATTAGATAATTTGATCCAGGTAGCTGGTTTCTTAATTATTCAACTAAGTAATTATCAATCATTAAACAAAAACAGCAACTAAACAATCAAAAACACAAATGAACACATAATTTTCAGTATCTCCTTTATTTTATTAACTATTTGATGATCATTACTAGTTAATCATTGAGTATAGAGGGGACGAGGAGATGGAACAAGAGAGTGTGCTATTTTCTTTTTCTATCATGCCTATGGGCAAGAGGGTAGGCTTTGGATCGGGTCTAGTTTATATCTAATGTCGCTAGAGATATGAGAATTTAGGATTTGTGACTCTCAGGGTCGCCTTGATTTGTTGCCTTCTCCACTTTAGAAATTCAAGATGTAATTACCCATTGCTAGTGGGCTAGTTACATTGGACATATAGTCATTTTGTCTCTTACCCAATAACATAGTCTCTCAAACTTACCTTAGGTAGAGTACATCTTAATCGTGCTTTGTCGATAATGTCTAAGCTTTCTATCCAAGACTTCCTCATAGAATCAGTAAGTGTACCTCTCCTCCAATTCTTATTCTTTTTATCAAAGCTTTGATCTCCTTCCTCGATGTTCTTTGTACAAAAATTTCCAAAGGCATCTTCCTTCGAAACATGTCTTTCTCCATAGCCTCCTTCTTCATGATTTTGAATAACCTTATTTTCTGAGGTCAAGTCAAAATAAAGGGCATCTTCTCTGCCTTTAATTCTTCACTAAGCTCTTCATTCCCTTTGTCTCATCTACTCTCCATTCTTCATCCCTCCTGCTTTCTTCTAAGTTCAAGTCCCTTTTTCTCAACTCAGCTTCCATACTCATCTCTGAAATGCAATTAGGAGCTTAAGCCGGTCGTCCCTCCTCTTCCGCCTTCCTTCTTCAGCACTAAGCATTTCATGATTCAGAGCTATTATCTCTAGAGGTTTGGAGCCTCAAGATACCCTCGGTGGATCGGTCTCACTTCAGGGAGAAGGGTATCAGTTTGCATTTCTCACTCCTTGTGTTAGCTCGCAGTTTCCCACCTTCAAGATGGCTTGTTGTAATTCTACTGGTTCTTCTTCTACTCGAACAACTTCTACCTCGATTCCTCTACCTCTATTTTTAGGCCCTTTTATGATTCCAGTGAGTGTCAAGGGAGATGTTTTAGGGCAATTTTCTTCTTCTTCCCAGTCTCCTTGGGCATCACCCAAAATACACAACCTCGATATCAGCCCTAGGTATGGGATATTAACTCTTTGTATCCTCCTTTTGTAGTGGCTCAGATTGTTTCTAAAATCAACTCATTCACATTATATGTGTATCCTTTAAGGATATATGAGCAACACTGCCTTCTCCCTTATCAGGTGTGTGGTGGTATGCGTAAGGGAAAACGCAGCTGAGGGGCACACTAATGACTGAACTTTAAAAAGTAAAACCACAACTTTTGCCGTCACCAGCTCCCTAGCGATGGATTCATGCTGCCTTCCCGTGGCATTCCACTTTCCTTTGCCATCAATCAACAAATCATATAATCTGAAGTTAGCGTCTAATCCGCCTTTAAATTTAGATCCATCCTTCCTCCCAGATTGAATGTTTGATTTATCTCGTCTCTGCTAAGGATATCCATCTCCCTTTGACATAAACTTCCTTGTCCTTAGTTCCCACCATAAAAGGCATAGAACTTTAACCACATCTACAAACCCGAGAGCTTTGTGCTTGCAAAGATGCCATCCTTATTATCACATCTCTTAGCGGGGAAATCCATTTGTCAGCTTCCCCTCCTCGCCATTAGCACAGGCGTCAGAGCTTTGTCTCCACCACATACGCCTAAGCGCTGTAGACCCATCACATCAGCCTTTTCATGGTTTTCTCGCTTTCATTTCCTCTTTTCCTCTTCCTAGACTCTTCCACCGCCTCGCTCAAGTTCATCAAGGACAATAACAACCCTCTCAATTTTCTCACCCACGATTGAAAGGGTTTTAGACATATTCGATTCTTCCAACTCAGATATCGACGTGCCGAAACAAGTAGGTAAATGTACGCCGCAGGTGCTAAGTGCAATGGCCACCCTAAGTAATATGTTGCATCAGGTACCTGACATCATCCAATGTGGGGATGTGGTATTGGACTACAAAGGTCTCTACTTTTGATAATATTATCTGAAGAGATGATTTAGGAAAGAAGTGTGAATATGTGAAAGTCGACCAGTTTAGATTCTAATGAATTATCGTATCAAGGCTAGGGTTATATCTCCCCAGTTACTTTTTAATGGATTTAGTCTTTCAAGATATTATTGTCTTAAATTTCTGTATTTACAATTCTGTCACTATGAGGTGGATTCCATTTCATCGTGATATCCTCTCCTCGAGGTAGAGTATCCGCCTATTCGTGTCAGAGCTTAGAGTATATCTCTATCTCAACCCGCATTCCGAGATGCTTAAACGTTCTAACCCCAAATGCCACCTTCTTCGTGGATCTGAATATCTCTATTTACCTAACCGATCAAGTCGCTTCATTGACATCCCCGGATAACCTATATCTTTCTTGAATACTCGCTTCCGTGATTAAGTGCCAATGTCGGGCGACATCACCATATAATTAAACCACATATATAGAGCAGATGCGAACAAATTGATAAATAACTGAATAAAATAAAGATCCAAACTTTAATCCATCAACACATGACAGGGTTCAACATAACCCTAGAAATAGATCTAGAACATACTGAATGAAAAGATAAAAATGTTTAGTATTAAAAACATCATTCTAATATCCAAAAATAAGAAACAGTACAAATCTCCGTACCAAGTCCGCGTCACCGCCCGGAATTTCGTGCCTTCGTTCGTACGCCTCCCGATCCCCCAAGTAATTTCTCAGTCATTCGTACTTTAAATGATAGGGTTCAGATCTCGAAATGACGTTGTCATGGGAACGCAGTAACGTCGCTGACGCTGAGACGCCGCTACATTGAGACGCTTTCACGACGCTTTCCACTTGTTGACTTCTCGCATTGTCGAATTCACGCCGCGACGCCAGCGCCGCGACGGGGACGCCGAGACGCGGGGACGCCGCTGACGCCGGGATCGCCGCGACGCGGATACGCTCGCCTCGATCCCGTTCGTTCCAAAAATTGCTTCAAAGTCATTTTTCGCCCAATACCCGTGAAGAGATCCAAACCGCACACCAAATCGAGTCTAGCCACAAAAACTATAAAATTAATATATAAAATAAACGGAAATGAAAGAATCGACGCCAGTATAATATGAGGTTTTAGGCACTCATCATATTCCTCCGATTTCCTCGTTTTTAGGTTTGGAATCAGGGTTGTGGGCTCAAACATCGTGAGAAATTGGTTTAGAAGTCTAGGGTTTCGAACTAGTGAGATAATTGGTGAGGGAGGCTAAAAGGTTTAATTATGATGAAGTAGATGACTCTTCGTGTCGAACTTTATTATAAGTCAGAAGAATCAGGAAGCTTTATAATTGTCATGACAAATTTTGACCTACAATTATGTTCCTTTAAATATATATCGCAACATAGAAAATCAATGCTCGGCAATTTTTCATTTGATTCAAATTGGGCAATATTATGTCGGCGATAAAATAAATCTCACTACGACATAAATTCCAAGGTCCATGTTGTCAGTCACAGACATAGAGAAAATGTATTACGACACCCTCGCTAGCTCCATTTTAGCATCGACCTTGTCACGACATAAGATCCCCCTGCTATATGTCACACAACAACCAATATGTCGCTACAGTTCAATTAGTGTCACGACATAACTTATCAGGCTTCGACATGTCTCCTTTCTACCTCTGCAACACTTCATATCATACTTTTAACCATTCAACCCACTAATCATTATTCAATGTCCTTCCCTTAATTCATACTCAGGAAAACACATATTAAACATCAAAGAACCTCAATTCAAGTATGAAAATCTATTTAACATCAACATCATTCATCAAATATCGAAGAAGTTATATTCAAGCAATTGGCATCAAACTCCCCCAAACTTAAGATATGCATTATCATTAAAAAACAAGTTGATGAAGAAATACTTCCTTATAGTTATTCACCAAAGATAATTTGGTTTGAGAAATTCGTTGTTTAATGACTCCACCTAATTCCTTTTCCTCGTCTAAAAAATTTGTGCAAATTATCAAATTCTCATCTTTAAATAAGAATTTCTAACAATTTAAAACTAAAACCTTAAATTATAAAAAGTAATCATCAATAACTCAAATCATCCAATTAACTGGCTGGGTTGCCTCCTAAGGAGTCGCTTAGTTTAATTTTTCGAAGGCATAATCGCTATAACCATCTTCTTTTTTGGAAGATAATTCTTTCCTTTTGAAATTTGATCTACTTCATTTATGCCTCATAGGTAAAGTTTCGCCTTGATCATTTACTTTGAATTCATTCCATTCATCTTTCTCAAAGCACACACCGCCTCCAAAGGGTGCACCGGGTTATCACAATGTAGGGACCACACTCCACCTTGATTTCAATTTCCGAAATAGCCTGGGTCAGAGTCAGGTAAGATAACTTGTTCTCCTACCTTGAATTCTCTCTTAGGATCTTTGATCATGCCACCTTCAGTTTTTCAGAGATTCCATTGTCATGTTTCATTCCTGCTTCATCATTACCATCTTTAGGTAGTCTTTTTTCGTAACTGAAAGCTCACCCGCCTCACGTCTCACATAGCTTATTCCAATTCTAAGGGGAGATGACAAGGTTTTCCAAATACTATTTTGTATGGAGACATTTCAATGAGAGTTTTGTAAGCAGTTCTATAAGCCCACAATGCATCTTCTAGCTTTATAGACTAGTCTTTTCTGCTTGTATTAACTATTTTCTGTGAATTCTTTATCTCCTATTGAAAAGCTCCTCATCTTACCCATTTGATTGATGGTGATAAGACAATACCATCATATGTTTGATTCCATATCTACTTGTGAGTTTTTCAAAAACTTTATTTTCAAAATAGCTTCAATCATCACTAATGATGGTTCTGGGTGCTCCAAATCTGCTCAAAAGATTTCTTTGTATAAACCCTACCACTATTATGTCATCATTTTTGGGACAAGTTATTGCTTCCAATCTATTTAGATACAGCATCCAAGCACTAAGAGAATGCATATATCACCAAATGATATTGTGAGGAAGGGTCCCATGAAGTCTATTCCCAAACATGCAACATACACCAAATTCCTTTAGGTATAATCCATTTTTGCTTATGTTTCATTCTCCACAAGCACTACAATGTTTTACCCATTCAAAACAATCTTGAATAGAGTAGGCTAATAGAAACCTCGATTGGAGAATTTGTGGGTCAGCCTTGCTCCGCTGCATCCTCCATATGGCGCATGCATAACATTTCTCCATAATACCACCTTGTTCTATTTCTCTTCGAACACATCTTCTTATGATCAAGAACACACTCTCTTCTATACACAATGGGTCATCCTAAATATAAAATCACCGCTCACTTTCTCTCGTCGGTAAATAATTCAGTGGCATCACTCCACAATCTAAATAATTGACACACAAGATACAAGGTGTTTCGAACTGATACAAAACAACTCGGCCATCGTGGAAATTTTCACTATTTTATTTTTCTTTCCAAGATTCATTTCCTTCAATCTAGAAAATATCCGCTTATCAGACACTCACCCTCACATTTCATCTCGCATCAATTCTATGCTAAGAATACCTATCTAATAATTCTGAGCTACTTTCTTGCCAGTTAGATATTTAATCTAAAGATGATCACAGTGTATTATACAACATAAAGATCCCAATATATAAGACCTAAATTTCTCATAAGCAAACACCACATAGCATCTCCTTTTCAGAGGAGTAAGTTCTCTGCGGCCTCATTAAAGGCCTTTGGCCGGCATAGTATGGTCTCAATATCTTTTATTTTTTCATTCCAATACAGCTCATCAGATAAATCACTGCATCACACATGATCTCAAAATCACGGCTCCACGTGTTAACATGATGGGAGATGTCACTAATCCGACGACCCTCCTCTCGGGGTCAGAGAATCAGTGATTCATCAAAATAAAATTTTGCATCTTTTTTTCCAATAATCTACACAATGGTTCGAGATTTCGAAGTCCTTATGAATCTTCAAAAACCAAAGATGTCTTATAACTCGCAACTTTATAAGAGTCAGAGTGGCTTCGAGAGTTTTTATAATCATCTTTGCTCGACTACTCAACTAACAATGTGTAGTCACCTCAGGTCTCAAGACAATACCTCAATATATAAATGGTATATTTTCTCCAATTAAATGTTAGATTTTGTCTTCGACACCTCCTCAAGTTGATGGTTTTCAAATCTTTCAGACAATGCTCAAAATCGATCCATAAACCGAGAAGTCATCCATAAAGACTTATTTCTTCCACAAAATCGAAAACATGTACATCATATCTTTGAGTGTGGTAGGAGCATTACATAGTCCAAAAGGCATCCTTTCTAGCGAAAGGTGCCATAAGGACATGTAAAGGTAGTTTCACCATCCAGCCTATCGTAACCGGGTTAATCTAATATCCACGTAAGAAGTCGCATCGGGAGTGTCCTCATAACCTGCTCAAAGATTTAATAATATAAAGGTATAGGGTAATGGATCATTCCCGGGTAGTAGTGTTCGCTTTTGTAGTCTATACACACTCTCCATCCTATCACAGCTTCGGGAATCAATTCATGCTTCTCATTTCCCCATCGCTGAATCCTCACATCTTTGACCAAGAAGCATGAATCAAAGCTCACCCTAAGGGTCGTCTGGATTTGCATAATAAAGTACGCGCTTAGGGCCATTTCAACATCTTTTTCGACTACTTCCTTCATTGCACTGGATTCATCCTTTCATGTACTTATGTAGGTTTTGCATTCCTCCTCCATCAAATTGCGGTATGCATATAAGGACTTATTCTTCATATCTTCTATGGACCAAGCTTATTGTTTATATATTTTCCAGAAGTTTCCAAGAGTTTGTGTTCTTCAAGTTCAATCGGCCCATCTAAGAAGATGATTGTTTTCCTTTTTCTATGTTTAAAAAGCATATTTTAAATGTTCGACACTCGAATTAACTTTCCGAACTGTGTTTTCTTCAAGACCTTCTTCTTTATAAACTGCAGAGTTTCGTACATTTTCTTCAACACGGTCCCGCCTTATTCACTTACTATATTAGGGACCAGAAGTTTATATACTAGAGATGCAGATACATCGAAAATTCTTCTCATTTTCATTCATTGAATTTTGGAAATTACAATATTCCATCATTTCAGAACAGTTGGGGATTTTCATTTCTACAATCTCACATTCAAAGCATCACTAGTTTAAAGAGCTTTAAATCGTGATTGAGATTGAGCGTACTCGTTTTAGTCTCCAACCCCGAGAGACCCTTTTCTTCACATCAATCAAGCGCTTCTATTGCTAAGAAAGGTCTTCCTAACAACAAGGGAACTTGTTTGTCTTCTTTATGTCAATGACTACAAGTCCACGTGGAAAATGAATTCTTCCTGGGGCTGATCACTATAACACATCCTAAAATTCCTCAAGATGGGCCAAGGTTCGGTCTACCATTTCAGGCAATACAGGTCATGGGAGTAAGTTTTCCTAAACTTACTTTTGGCTACTGACAAGTATCAAAGTTTGATACTTAGCCCAAAATCACATAGTGTTTTTCCCACATCAAAGATGCCCAATTTCATTGTGGTATAGTGAAGCCGCCTGGTCCCGTATCTTCTCGGTATCAATTTAATTACTACATCATGTGCTGCTGTCGCCCACTATTCCTTCTTCAACAATCTTTCTTTCTTCCGCTAATATTCCTTCATAAATTTCTCCATAAAGAGGCATTCGAGTCAATGCTTTTTGAGAAAGGATGCTGATCTCATCTTTAAACATACTAAGAATCTAGAGAATTTCCCTTCAAGCTCGCTCGCAAATTCAGGAATGGAACTTGAGGTTCATGCTTAACCTCTCCCTTTCTCGATTTTCTTTTCCACATTTTTCTATGGTCGTGATCTTTACCGCTTCCTCTTCTTCTGTAGTCTTTGAGCTGCGTCAAGTAAAGGCTCCAATACCCACATATTGTTCTGCATCATATCTTTCTTTCCTTTCTTCACTCCTCACCACTCTTAGAGCTACGCCATACAATCCCTTGGATTCTTCTCCCAGGCATGCCACTGGAAACGAACTCGACCGGGATTCGCATAGTTAGTACAAGCTGCCCTATCTGCACCTCCATATTTTTCAAAGAATCATTTGTGTTGGCTTGAAATACATTTGTGTTTGCCTGGAATGCTGCTATCTCAACAAAGTTTTGTCTCAGCGGATGTTCGAAGAACCCTCGTTTTCCCATGAACCTACAACATCCGATCTTTAAAAGATCGAAATATTTTCTCGACTCGATATTCTCCTATTATCCCTTTGCGTTGGTTGTTGTTGCTCGTTTGGAACCCAGTCGATCATAAGCTCGAATATAATTTTGTCCGTGCCCAGTGGTCTGCGTTGTGCTTCTCCACCATATGAAGTTTCATGTTCCTCTTGTCAGCAAGTGTGTCAAGGTGTCAAGAAGCCAAAGGTGTAGCTCCTATTTGGGTATTTAGGTAGTGTGCCCTCAACCCGATGTGGCTCTTCTTCAACTCGGTCCTCAACACCGTCATTCCTTCTTTATCAAGCCCCATCATGTGCAAGATGCATTCTTTTTCATTGCTCCCTGGCCAGTCATAACCGCATCCGCTTTGTCGCCTATGGATATCACAGCCTAGTCCAATAAGACCATTTTTCAATACACCCCGATTCCCTGGCCCGACCAACAGCAGCGGACCCCGAACCGGTTCAGCGCGACTATGACTGGGACTTACCGTTTTTTTCAGAATCGAACTTATACCGCTGGTATACAATCAACTTTCTTCAGAAAAACAAAAATCATTTACATACACAAAAGAACCACATCTGGGAGAAACTACTGTAAAACTTATACACATATACTAAGTCCCATTTACATATAAAAAAATTGTGCTTTTACATTTACAAACCCGTAGCGTGGGACATAATCGCGACAGAACCCCCTACTAGCATTTACCAAATTAGATGCGAAGATCGCGCAGATGTCCCTCCTTTCCTCGCACTCACACCTGATGAAAACTCGTATGTTTTACGCTTAGTGGGAAACATATCTTATAATGAGAACACTGGTGTGGAGCACACATGCATTTATACTCGAATCACAAATAACATATAATAAGAATGCATAATTTTAATCTTCATGAATTCATAAAACAAATTTACAGACATACTTATCCTTGTAAAACCTTGTTCAGATCTCTCCTTCTATACTGCAGATCGAACTTATACTTATACTTATATCATTCTGATTCATATATTCTTATATAGCGTAATTTTATTCTTATTCCAATCTCCCATGTCACATACTTATAGTAATTTATATCTCCCATAGACACATACTTATTCAGCATTCCTCAGAAGGAATTGCAAGATCGAACTTATACATATAATTTCTGTGATTTAAGGTACTTATCCACATACTCATACTTTATCTATCTGAGAAGGTTCCGATCTCCTGTGTGAAGAGTTACATTAAACTTATACCGTACTGGCGCATTCTCTATATTACGTATTCTGCATTTCTTATATCTATCTCAGATCTCCCATAGGAGTTCACAGAACTTATGCTTATACAGAGATACCCTTAGGTACTACAAAGTTTATGCATATACTATAGGGTTTATACTTATACTACGAAGTTTACACTTCTGTTCAGAGGAGATTCAAAGAGGTTCATAGAGACTATATTTGTATTACTGAACTTATACTATATCATGAATCCTATTCTTATACACCTGTGCTAAAGTACTACTTGTTCAACTCTCCCAAACGACATACTTGTACTTGTATCGACGTATAATGTGATTTAGATCTCCCAAAGGACATATATATCGTGACTTATCTATATTCACTGGGTGACTATAATTATTCAGTTCCCAAAGGACATCACTGGCAGATCCACCTGTATTAACCTCATGGAACCCGAGGGGACCTCCCGCACTCCAACTGGACATAGAAATTTTTCCTCAAAACATTTAAATAAAATCCATGGACAACCCTTTACAATCCTTAATATTTTTAGAAAATAATGCGAAAGAAGTGGTAAATTTTTTTCTTTCTTTCTTTCCTTTTTTTCAAACGATTTTTATTTCGTAAAATCACTGTAGTTTCCTCTGCTTCGAACTTTCTCCTAAATTTACAAAAAACCCGATAAAGCATTTAAAACACTTCTAAACTTCACTTCAACTTCTCGTATTAGGAACTCGCCATGAGCTTGAAAGTCATCTATTTTCAATCCATTTTTCTCGATTTATTTTATTCTAAAAGGCTGATTTATGTGCAGAATATGGAATACTTCACCAAACTGGCCAGGCGCGTAGAATCTTCCAGTGAGCAGCGTAAATTGCGTGAAAAGGAGCATAATGTGGCCGAAAGCATCGGGACAATCACCGGTCGGCGAAACTGGCAAAGCAGAGAGGCGCAAAGGATTAAAGGATTTGATGTCGTGAAGCTTTACAAAGAATCGAAATAAGAGAAGTATTAAGGTTGCAACTACAAAGCTCCGCAAATGCGAATGAAGCCGTAATTGAAGACAAAATGAGTCGAAGGAAAAAGAAACCAAAGTCAAGCAAACTGTGAATTGATGAAGAAGAAGCATGATGCTGCGACATCATTCGGAGGGTCAGCGTAGCTGCATCTAAACCCAAGATGGACAATGAGGCGGCTACTACAAAAAGAAATTCAGCATAAGATAAACACCGATCACATGGCGTACGCGACATCCGATGCGCACGCAAACATCAAAACCGACAAGAAGCAATACCGCGACATCGCCTGCAAGTGAAAACTAAGGCCGCGCTGGCATCACCCAAAGAGGAAGGTCGCGACATCATTCAAATGGTCGACATCGCTTGCACCGAAAAGAAGGTCGCTGACAACACCGTTGTCGCGACATCAACTACAATGTAGCTGAAGTCATGACATCACACGCCGGCTCGCACAGCTCAGCTTGTAAGAAAAGCAAGGTCGCGACACCGCTGTCGCGCATACATCAATCGCAGCAAAGACTCGAGTAGTCATGAGCATCATTAAACAAATGCTGATAACAGGTTAGTATCGCAGGTCACGACATCATAAAGAGGTCGCAAGATCCGCCGCATAAAGATCACCGCAGCGTCGCCGGTTAACATTGAGTCATCGCGACATCAAAGCAAAGAGGGCGTCATGACGCCGCAGCCGCCGCGACATCATTTAAAGAAGAGGGCCTGCCACAGTATTCAAGCTGCGACATCGCTTCCACCAAAGACATGTCGTGACTAAACAAAGGCTTCTGCGAGAAAGACTGAGACAACAGAGGTCGCGACAAAGAATTGATGTCACATATCAACAAACTAACCGCCGCTTAATCAAGTCCAAAAAGAGGTGTGATCAAATTAGCCCAACTACGTAACCCTATGTCATGTAAGGTCGCTATCAAGGAACGCAAATTCTGGGCAGACTTAAAAGAGATCCATACGCGTCAAGGCTCTCGATTTTAATTTTCTTCTTTCTTTGCTTTGGTTTGATTAGTTCGTATTTTGTTTTAAATTTGGACCAACGCAATGCTAAAAGCTCTTAATAATGTGCGATTATCGATATTTCTTCACCATCGTCTAGTCGCTTGAATTCCGCATAAATTTGAATTTCAACGACCAGCTTCCTAATTACAAGGGTTTCTTGATCGTAGTTTCAATGTATGGTGTAATCAATGGTTTAGAAACCCGCCTTCCATTGAAAATGACGTTTATCGTCATAAGCACCATCTTTCCTATACAATTTTTATTCATCGATGTTGAACTTCGCTTGTAAATCTACTTGGTCGGTTTTGTTTATTTTGTGGAATTGATCCTAATATCAAGTACGCTACCCATAAACGGATTGCCTCAAGCTTTACATCCAGAGTCTTCCAGTGACACAAGGAAGGCATTCCCGGGAGTGATGAAGCAATTCGTGGACACATGCGAACCCGCTTATCAGATTTGATGTGGCTCTCAGGTGACATTAAATTGACAAATCCTCTTTTTCACTTGGAGACGAGAATTATTAAACGATTTATCATCTAAACATGCGTATATTCTACTTCGATTCAATGGTGAATTCAACCTTGTTAGCAAGGATCTAATCAAGGAAAGAACGAAATGCTCTAATTTTTGAGATGAGAAACCAGATAGTGTAAATCAGGTAATGACTATAATTTAGGAGCTTAGTTTACAAATCTGTGTCAGTATGAAGTATTGAAAAAAAAATACCCGTAATCAAGGCAAAATTTCAGATAAAGGTAGTTATCTAAATCCCATCAGTTTTCAAAGAAAGTCAGCTAAGGTTAGATGATGAACAGCTGAGTGTGTGGAGAGATCCAAATTGCATTCTCATACTCCTTAGACTAGTTTTAAACTGGTTCAAGTGAAGCCAAAATTACAGTGTAAATTCCCTGGGCGGGAATCTGATACTTCACAATAGCTTTATTTTCAATATTCCTTTAGAGAATCAAGTCACTAAATTTGTCATTTCATTATTTCGTATTCAATTCATTTGTTATTAATTCAATTCTTTTAGTTTCATTATTTTTGGCTTTCTAAGGCTAGATTCCAAATTGTCAGTCCAAAATAGTATAGAGCTTCGAGTAGTCAGGTAGTTGATTTAAATTCGAGATCTCTCAGGATCGATATCCGGGACTAAAAAAATCCACTTTATTACATTTATTCAAATTCCTGTGCACTTGATGAATCATGGATCAACATAAAAAAAAAAAAAAGGAAATGTATCTATTCTTCAGGAAATCATTTATTATCAGTATACTTGCAAGGAAATATAATCAACAAGTTTACAGCACTATTGTCGGGATTTAGATAATAGTCATTCGTAATAGTGTCAGCAATCATGATAGTTCCTTTCGGTCCAATGAACAAAGTTCGGGCGCCATTACGGGGATCGAAAGGAATTTAGTGATCAATATCTCGCACGAAAAGAATAAATACTAATTTCGACATTTAAAAGAAAGAACAAAAATAGTTACAAAGGTTATTTTTAGCCATTTAACTGGTATAATGTCATATTGCAAAGATTTGGTCGCTTGACTAATCCATGAATGTGAGCATGTTTTTATTTATGGAAAACTTTAATGCATAGAAACGTATCACCTAATTCCATTCCAACTGATACCGAATTAGAGAGAAACAACTCGTAGTTTAGAAAAACGTAGCGCGTAAACTCAATATGTTGCAGATGAAAGGCAAGACCGCATCGCGACAAAGAACACAAATTTAAGGCCTCCAATCACCGACAGAACAGAGGACTTTTTGGACCTATTATTCGTGATGAACACTCGAATCGTGACAACCTACGCTTGATGCAAATAATTTTGAACTGCCGCGATCGACATAAATGGTTCAGCAATAATGTGCCATCGTCAACACCACAGACCCAAATGAGCACCCGGGAACGCCAGATGGTAGGAAAACACGTGAAAGCTGAATTGTGGTGATATCATGGAGGTCACAAATGTAATATTCCATTTTCTAAGAGATAAGAATACATGGAAAGTAGAACTTCTACCGCCATATGGTTCTCTGATACTGAGGAGCTTCAGAGAAGCCTACTGCAGATTCTTCCCCCCGTATCACCTTCGTAGAGAAGGAGGGAGATAATCGGTGGTTCCAACAAAGACAGAGCCTTTATGAAAGACGGGGAGAGATTCAAAAGGTTGTCGAAATGATGCCCATGAAGGTGAATAGATAAAAGAGATAGCATGATGGACATAGTGTATCATGCTCGAAGATACATCTAAGGGTTATTATCGAATGTCAGCCAGAGCATTCAACAAGAGGCCAGAGGCAAGAGATCCGACGAGGACCCGCGCGAAATGCAATTAAGAAAGCCCAACTGGAAGCCAAAGAGTAATCAAGGTAGGAAGAGGAGTCATGGAGCCGAGCAAGATGACAGCCATGGAGGCAAAGTTAGATGCCAATATGCATAGAATGGACATGAGAGGATGATGCACACCGCTTCATGAAATAGAGCATTTAAAGGGAACCATCAGAGAAGTGCCTATGTACCCACTGGTGAATCGTTATGATAATTTGAGATGTTAAGTACTTAGGAGCCAAGAAGCTATCATCAAACCAAATCAACTCCGCCAAGAAACTATCATCCGGCACGAGGAACTATGAAAATTTTCATATGGGCGGAGGGGCTCACAAGGCTCCAAGGCATGGATGTAATCCTCTGTGGATATCGGGCAACCACCAAGGTTCCTACAACAATGCGAAGGGAGAAAATAGAAACTGAGTACCAGAGTCGAGGAGAGCTCAACCATTTGAAGAGATCAATGCTGCAATCACGGGAGAGATCAACAAGAAGCCGTTAAACCCATGAACAAAGTTTAATCGGGAATCCTCAAATACCAATTTCAAATTTTCAAGACCACTAATGCCTCCCTCAAGAACCTGAAACAATAAAATAGGGGCAACCGGCCCTAACCCTACAAATCCAAATGAAATATGCTTTCCCAAAGGGATGTAGTTAAGAATCCGGAAGACCGATGGTTGTGCGCCATAAGTGGGAAAACTGGAGGAAAAGACGTAAAAGCATGAAAGCAACAAGGAAGATGAAGGCCCAAACAATGTCGAAACACCGGAGAAGTAAGAAAGAAGGAAGAATCGCCGTATAAGAATAAGCAAGAAGAAAACCCGTAACAATCCTATTATAAACTAGTCTCCACGAGGTTACGTAAATCAAAGATAGAGGAACAGCTTTGCAAGATTTTGAAACCTTTCGTTTCGTGGAGATCGCGATGTCTTTCAAGGTGGCGGTGACTTAGATGCCACTTTATGCAAAAAATTTTGAAAGACATACCGAAAGCAAAAAGAGTAAGATCAAGGAAGATGAATTAGTGGAACTTGATCGCACTTGCACAAGTTGTGGATCAAGAGAGATTCTACTAAAAGATGAAGGATCCAGAGCTTCACCCATTCCCGCACCATCGAGAGCCTGAGTTTCGAAGTTTTCGACTCAAAGCAAAAGATCAATTTAATGCCTCATTCGCTGCCAAGAAGTTAAGCTCGGGGGAAGCATTCTCACTATCAAGTACCCTCCAAATGGGCATGTAACCCTGCAAACCCGAAGGAATCATAGAAGATGTGTCGGGTAAAGGTGGGAAGTTTATTTTTCCAAATGACCATCATACCGATATGAAGAAGATTCACAGTCCCTGCTGTTGTAAAGCAGTCATTCTTGCAACTGAGCAGCTCTAATCGTATATGCAGAAGGGAATTCTCACTCCGTATTGAGAAGAGGTAAACAATTTCAATTTAATCGTAAGTTTGAGGAATTTAGACATGTAAAGGAAGATATCGTCAATAGAAGATGTATATGTCAACACTCGATTTTTACTGCGATTGTAATTCCCAACTTTCAATCAATGAAGCAGATGAATTTCCATTCGAAGGTTTTGATTCGCATTTTTGCACACCCGCCTACATTCTACCCAAAGTGATGAGTCTTCAACAAATGGGTTGAAAAGGAGACAAAAGAAGAAAAGGAATTTCATCAAGAAACCAAGGAAGTTAAGGGCTATTTTTAATGAGTTGCCAAGTCATTTAAAGTATGCTTACCTGACGCTAAAGAGTAAACCAAGAATACCAAGTAGACTTAGCATGCCGAGAATGTAGGTTGCCGGAAATTTAAGGAATCAGCAAGGAGTCTATAGCTTGGTCTATTGAAGAAAGTAAAGGTATCAATCCATCAATATGCATGCACATAATACCGCTGAAGAAAATGCAAAGCCAATCATAAATACCAAAAGGAGATCAATCCATACACTACAAGAATGAAAGAAGTACGAAGGAAGTGCTCAAATGGTTAAAATGCCGGTTTTATCTATGTACTTTCGACAACCCTCGTTAGCCCAAATTACGTGGTTCCAAAGAAAGGTGGATTTACTGTGATCCGCAATGAAAGAAATGAATTAATTCCAACAAGAACATTGGTTGTGATGGAGAGTATGCATTGATTATGTGAAGTCAACACAAAGAAACTTCAGTGTGAGTGATCATTTCCTTTACCCTTCATTGATCGGGACAAGCACAGATGAGCAGATAATCCTCATTTTTGTTTCGATCGGTATTCAAAGCACAACCAGATTGTAATCACACTCGAGGACAAAGAAAATACCACATTCACATGCCCCCTATGGTACCTTGCCTTCATAAGGATGGTTTAATGCGTCGCCCCGCTACTTTCCAACCGATGTATGATGTCAATGGGGTTCTCGATTACGATAAGTCGTGAAATTTTTATGGATGACTTCACAAAGTTGTACGGGTCTGGGCTTTGAAACAATGTCCGAACAACCTGAAACAAGATTTCAAAGATGCAAGGATAAATGCCTACACTAAATTGGGAAAATGTCATTTCATGGGTACTGGTAAGGTATTGTTCTGGTCATAAAATTTCTTCTGGCAGGCTAGAAGTGATTAATCCAAAATTTAATATCAAAACCCTTGCACCTCCCACAAATAAAGAAAGGGATAAGGAGTTTCTTGGGGTGCATACTGGATTTTATAGAGATTCATCAAAGACTTCAAAGATAGCCAGACCACTATGCAGACATCGGGAGTATGACACAAAGGTTTAATTTTGATGATTCTCGTAAGGTCGCTAAGAAACTCAGATCGATTGTCTGCCACCTATCATGGTCACACTGGGAATGGGACGGGGATTCGGGCCAATGTGTGATGCCAAAGATTTCGCACAAAGGATCAGACGGGGCAAAGAAAGAGAAAATATTCAAAGCCATATACTATGCCAGCGCACCTTCACTAAGCACAAGAAAACTATTCCACAACCGAAAAGGAGATGCTAGCCATAGGTTGCTGTAGAGAAATCGAAGCCATATATTTCCTTGGGATCCCCATGTTATAGTTCACATTGCATCATGTAGCCATCAAATATCCGATGTCAAAAAAGGAAGCTAAGCCAAGACCGATAAGGTGGTGTCGCTACCGCAAGAGTCTGATTCGAAATTAAAGATAAAGGGGTGTGATAATGTGATAGCTGATCACTGTTCCAGAGTAGAAAAGAATGAAATGTAAAAGGAGGAGGCGAACAATGTGAGAACTCCTAGATGAAATAAATTGCGATGTGTCATTCAACTTCCATGCAGAGCGCCGACATTGTGAATTACTCACTTGAGTAGCCTCGCGACCCGGCCTACCAACGTAAAAGAAAGTCAGATCATAAACAGTAATGGCGCATCCTCGACATCTAACGCTATTTAAAAGAGGTGCCGACATGATTATCGGCGACGTACCGGGATAGGAACAAAGCGCACTATGAATGAATGCTTCATCTGTCATGAAGTATTTTCGGAGAAAGAAATCAGCCTTTATAAGATACCTAATCAAGATTTTTATTGACCTAATCAAGTTTAGATCGCATCGAATGGGTCAAATTATGTGATAGATGCCAAAAGATCGGAAATATCGCCAGCTAGAAATGAAATGCCCCTAAAAGGTATGAATGGTGGTGCAAATTTTGATGTATGGTGAATAGATTTTATGGGACTTTTCCCACCATCATTTGGAAACCTGTATATACCACTGGCAGTGGATTATGTTTCCAAATGGGTGGAAAGCAAGTGGGTTTGTCCAAAGGAATGATGCTAATACAG
>JAEQBH010009142.1:0-15000 GCA_016808115.1 Tetrastigma voinierianum
TCAGAGAAATCTTTCGCATGGTAAAGCCATATCTTTATTTTCTATTCAAAATGCATTTGGTATAGAAGAACAAAAGATTTTGCTCTGTTTTGGATATTTTTATTCTTATTTAGTTGTTACATTGTAAATTTTCTTCGATTTCTTATATTGTATTTCTTTACGAAGAAATTTTACATGTTTTGTTTTTGCTGGAAGTAAAGAAATAAAATCTTGAACTTGATTTATTTCTTTAACCGATACCTCTTATCATTCAAAAGAATTTCTTGACCATTATATTTAGTTTTTAATCCTTTATTATCAATTTGAAAAGGATAAAGTTGTTTAGGAAAGGAGTTCTAAAACAATTTGATGACTCATATTTTGACTAGTAAGAATGAAGTTTTAATACAAATACCATTTTGCAAATATGACCTTGTGGTATTTTAGTGAACCTTGAGATCATTACTAACGGGTTGAGTAATCTTTGAGATGTTTTTGCAAAATATACGTGGGGATTAATCCTTCCTGTATACAATTTAAATCAGCTCCTGAATCAATTAAAGCTATAAAACTTCTTTGTAATCGGGATTGATTCTCAAAGTTATCTTTATTATACCATCTCTGTTTTTGTACTATAGTCATCTTGCACAAAAGTTTCCAACTTCTTCATTGTTTCTTACGTTAAATCTTCTTTTTGGATTTCTAAGTTGGTTATTCTTTCTCCTAGGTTTTGTGTACAATTTTTAATTCATTTATTTGAATTTTTATTTGTTTACTTCTTCTGCAAATCTTACTTGAGTTGCGGGTTCTGTTCTTTATAATATTGAAACATATCTTTCATTTGATAAGAATTTGATAGATTTATTTTAGGCTTTGGTTTGAATTTTGTTGTTCTAAACCTTTTCTTATATATTTGCTTTAGTCTCTTTGTCTTCTATCGATCATTTCAAGTAATTCTTGATCGGTTATTAACATATTTATTTGACATAAGCAATTTTCTATTTTTCAATTTCTTTTTCATTTTGAGAATTTGTTTGAGATTTATCGGTTTCAAAGATGATATTATTCTCGAGAATAATAATCTTGTGCTATCGATAAAACACTTACCTTGTTTTTACAATTAGGGGCTATATGACCCTTTTGACCACATTTGAAACATCTAGCCTCTTTTTTTATGATGTTTTTATTTTGTTTATTCTCGGGGTTTGGATTTAAATTTTTATCTTTAAATCTTTTGAATTTTATAAGGTAATTTCTATATTTTAAAATGCGGAATAGTAGATGAATAGTCTACTTCTTCTAGATTTAAGTTTGGTAAGACATTTGATCTTACGGAAGGAGTTCTAATTTCTAAATAAGAAATAAAGACCTTGCGCGAGAATATGATCTTGTTAAGTTTTCTTTTCTTAGCTCAAAAATTAATTTGAACATTTCCTTATCCATCATCTTCTATTATGGATAAGAGTTTTGGTTGTTCAATCGGTTTTGGACTATATATATATATATTGATATATACATATTTATATATATGATATCTATATATAGATATATACATATTTATATATATATATATATATATATATATATATATATATATATATATATATATATATATATATATATATATGTATATATCTATATATAGATATCTTTATATATAAATATGTATATAGATATATAGATTTTATATATCTATAATAGTTATGTATATATATATATAGATATATAGATTTTAGATTTATATATATATACATCTATATAAATCTTTATAGATATATATATATATATATATATATATATATATATATATATATAAATCTATATATATAGATGTATATAGATATATCTATATAGATATTTATATATACATATATATATCTATAAATAGATATAGATATATATATATAGTAAATCTATATATAGATATCTATATATATATTATATATATATATATATATAGATATACGCTATATAGGTATATCTATATATATATATCTATATCTATTTATAAATATATAATATATATATATATATATATATATATATATATATATATATATATATATATATATATATATATATATATATATATATATATATATATATATATATATATATATATATATATATCTACGATGAATATCTATATATATAGATATGTATACATCTATATAGATATATCTATATACCATCTATATATTAAGATAATAATATATACATCTATATATATAGATATATAGATTTTATATATATCTATATATATATATAGATATGTATATATATATATATATATATATATATATATATATATATATATATATATATAGTTATCTATATATATTGAGCACAAAAAGAACCTAAATCTTTTAGAAGCTTTTAGGTCTTTTTAACTTGATATTAGGTTTAGTTGAGAACACAACTTGGGCCCCTTCATTACAGCTGAGTACTTATGAGATCTCCCATAAGTAAGGGTGTCAAATTAGTTGTTCCTCCATGTTTTTCTCTAAGGGCATCTTGAACTCTCTGTCATTGAAAGCCTTAAGGGAGTCCGTAAAGGAATCTTTCTTTCAGTAAGAGGCTCACAGCATCAGCCCTTACCATCAAGGTTGCCAGAACACATCATAATACCATTTAAGATCACTCGGTGTTCTACATCTTAAGTTTTGTAGAATTTCGGAAGTTCTTTCTCCATAAATGCTTGGATCACCTGTAAATGTTTGGTTATAGCATAGATGCCAATCTTATAATTGAGTCTTACTCTCTTCCCTCATTGTACTTTTTAAGATATGAAATCTTTCTTTTTCACTTAGGTAGTTTTCCCACCAAAGTTTTAATGTGCCATTGAAACCTGCTGTGATTAATTGAACAGCGTTCCAATCATCATCGGTTCTAATAAACGATAGTTTGCCATTGTATTTGTGGCTTACAATAAAAATTTCATGTTCGAGAAAGAGCATCTATATTCAAAGAATAGATGTCATTGCTATTATAAGCTATTTTGTTTAGTTGTTCTCCTCAAATTGCAAATGCGGAGGTAGGTCTTTGATAAAGTTTTTTGATCTTTGATGCCAAGTTTTTAACTTGTTTATTTGTTCATCATCTTGCTGGATGTTTTGTAAATTTTCAATAAGTTCGAGAAGCAATTGAACTTGTTTACGTTCCACTTAAGAAATTTACTTGACTTTTTAATTAAGAGGGATCTTTTTATTTCTATTCTGCTAGTTTTTGGGTTGGGAATCTTATTAATTCGTCATTATTTTGTTACCTCTAATTTAAGGGGTTTTATAGGTTTGAATATAAGACTTTCTTGTTTTCTTCCTTTAAGTCTTTTTCGGGTTTATAATTTTTTGTAAAGTATTTACTTTCAATTACATTTAATTGAGTTGAAAGTGTTCCCTAAGATTGATTTGTAAATTATTTTTGTTGTTGAATTCCTTTTATATCTTTTAATTTTGTCATTACATTTTCATCTTCCTTTAGGTCAATTTGTTTAGAAAGTGAGGCTATTATTTCAACACCTTGAGCTTTTATTTTATTTCTTCCAAAGGAGGATGAGTTGATACTATCTTCTTTTGAGTAGTATTTGACTTCCATTCCTTTTGGAACATATTTATTTGTGAAAAGGATATTTTATTGTTATTCGCAGCATATATATCAAAAATATGTGAACATTGGAATATTCATTTCCATTGTTTCCATAGTTTGACACCATTAAATTCTCTAAATTTCTCTTTTTTTGTTTCTTGAGATAATTTTGAGAAAAACCATTGCTTTTTCTTTATGTTCTTCAGATTTTATTTCTTTTTCTTAAATATTCTTTGTCTATTTCAAACACATTTATTTGTCATCATGTTGGTGAGAAGGCTCATCATTAGGTGACATCATTTGAAAATGTTGGAGACCTATACGGAGAATTTTGAATGTTTGGTTCGATCCTTGTATATTTTAAATACGGAATAGTAGATGAATAGTCTACTTCTTCTAGATTTAAATTTGACTGAAAATTTGATCTTCTAGAAGGAGTTCTAATTTCTAAATAAGAGTTAGAAGACCTTTCGAATATGTTTCTTGTTAAGTTTTCTTTTCTTGGCTCAAAACAATTTGAACATTTCCTTGTCCATCTTCTATTATAGATAAAGTTTTGGTTGTTCAATAGGTTTGGAGCTAAAGAGTTGTTTAAAATTCCATTCAAGGATTGTGTCAAACATTCCCATGGAATTAGGTTTTGGAATTATGACTGTTGAATTCTTTTCATTTGCTTTTAAATTAAGGTTTGATCTTTGGTGAGGACAAAAGGCAATTTGGGTTGACTACTGAAGTCATTACTTTATAGTATACTCTGTATACTATAAGTATGTTCCTGAATCTAGGGTCCATGTCATAATTTTGAGTTTGAATGTTTAGAGTTAAGGCTTTATGAATGCTCTTATCATTCATACAGTCCAACTCTAAGTTTGGATAACAGGTGAAATACACCGGTCCAAAAGATGTGTTTGTTTCCATTAATCCTAGGGAATCCTGGAATTTGTTATGTCTTGCATCAACGCGAGACATATATATAGGTTTGTCTAATCCTAACCTGGTTAAGGTTTGGCTGCTCTGGATAGCTCCTATATGTAAGACTTTGAATTTTCTTTTTAGATTTGTTAAATCCTTGAAATCTAGGAGTTCGATAGTTTATGTCTCGGGAACCTATTGAATGAGTATTTTCGAGAGGAATTTTGATTATAATCTTTCTAAATTCAAAATTTCCTGGCCTATATAGTTCCTTTATATTTTGTTTGGCATTTCCCAATTTTTGATGTACTGTTCCCAATCTTCTATAGAAACAGACAGTTTGTTTTCAAATTGTTGGGTGTTTTCTTGTATATGTCTAAGTTGTTCATCTATCCTGGATGAACTAGTATTTGAACTAGTACCTACAAACTTTTTGATAAAATTTGCCATTTCTAACCTTTCTGATGGTGGGATTCCTAACATTTGAAGGGGACCACCACGGGACCGCAGAGCCTCACTTTGGGATTTATAGTGACCAACGGATGCAGGCTGACCAAACCCTAAGCGTAGAATCACAATTATTTTGAAAGGGTACAAATGTAATTTAATCAAAATTTTGTAAGAAACAGCTCACGATACCAACTCTAAGCGGGACCTTAAACAACAATTTGGAAGTTTCAAGGAGATTTGAAGTTTGAGGCTTCTTTATTGCCATAGCATAAGGGCCCACTCAAACTAAATCTCCTTAGCTCAAATAGGAATTTTGAAGTTTAGGTTTTGAGGCTTCTTTTAATCAACTCTTAAAAGAATTTCTTGTTAAAAACATCACTTTGAAATTTTGAATGCATAAAACAATGGCTAAAATCTCTTTTTTAACCGTTGAATAAGATTCAATTGTGGACCATTCAAATACCAAGTGAAATCTAACAATTGAAATTTGTTTTAATCTTGTTTTAAGATTCCCACCATATCTATGTTTGAGGCATCTGTCTCTATGATAGGAAAGGCTTTTGGTGAAAGATTTCTTGAGAGTTCCTTAACACAGTACGGCTGTTTGACCACACAGGTATGTTCCTCGAGACCCGGGGTAAAGTTTCTTTAACCTTTGAAATAAGGTTTAATTAAATTCTAAGGTTTGGGTAAAAACTTCGGCTACATAGTTTAATTACTAAAAATCTTTGTAGCGTGTTTTATCTTTAATTTCATCGAAATTTGTTAGCAAATCAATTGCTCTTTGTACAGGTTTTATTTGACCTTTATGAATGTCAAATCTAAAAACTAACATTTGTTTGAAACAATTTTATTTTGTTCTGAAGGTGCTAAACCATTATCTCTTACAATCTTTGAAAAAAATTTTAAATGTTTGAAATGCTCTTTAAGGGAATTTGAAAATATGAGAACATCATCAATGTATACAATAGAAAATCTAGTGTATTCATTAAATATTTTATTCATCATATTTTGTTCTGAAGGGCATTTTAAGGCCAAACGACGTACATTCTATTCATAATGTCCAAATGGAACTGTGAATGCAGTTTTATACCTATCTTCTGGTTTTATTTGAATTTGCCAGAAACCAGATTTCATATCGAATTTTGAAAAAATTGTGGCATTATAAATCCTTTGAATTAAATCCTTTTTATTAGGTATTGGATACCTAATCAGTGAAGGACTTTGTTCAATGGTTTATAATTGATTACCAACCTTGGAGTTCCTGCCAAGTTACGAAGCCTTTTGGACATAAAGGCGCACAACTCCATGGTGAATGACTTAGTCTTATAAGTTTTTATTTAGAGATCATTAATTTCCTTTTTGCAATATTCAAGAGTTACGGACTCATTTGAATAGGTCTTACTGTAGGAATTTGTTTGGAAAAATCTTTCTTATGGTAATGAAACCATATACTACATTTTTATTCCAAAATGCATTTGGTATAGAAGAACAAAGATTTTGCTCTATTTATCTATAAAATCTATATATCTATATATATAGATGTATATACATATATATATATATATATATATAGATGTATATAGATATATTTATATAGATATATACATATATATACTATATATATATAGATATATAAATCTATATTATATAGATATACATATATATATATATAGATATCTATATATAGATTTATATATCTATAAATAGATATAGATATATATATATATAAATCTGCTATATAGATATCTATATATATATATATATATATATATATATATATATATAAAAATATATATATAAATATCTATAGATATATCTATATACATCATATATATAGATATATAGATTTTATATATCTATATATAATATATAGATATGTATATATATATATATAGATATGTATATATAGATATTTATATATAGATATATCATATTTATATATATAGATAACTATATATATATATATATATATATATATATATATATATATATAGTTATCTATATATATAAATATGTATATATCTATATATACATAACTCTATATATATATATATATATATATAGATATATAAAATGTATCTATATATATATATATATAGATGTATATACATATCTATATATAGATATCTATCTATAGTATACATATCTATATATATAGATATCTATACTGAATTTATATATCTATAAATAGATAGATATCTATATATATAGATATATAAATTTATATACATAGATATCTATATATATATATATAAATATATATAAATCTATATATAAATATCTATATAGATATATCTATATACATCTATATATAGATATGTATATATATATATATATATAGATATCTATATATAGATTTATATATATAGATATATACATATTTATATATATAAATCTATAAATAACTACTATATATATATATATACATATCTATATATATAGATATATATATAGATAACTATATATATATATATACATATCTATATATATAGATGTATATAGATATATATATATAAACTATATCTATATATATAGATGTATATACATATCTATATATATAGATATCTATATATAGATTTATATATCTATAAATTTATAGATATATAAATCTATATATAGATATATATAGATATCTGTGACACCCCCAGTCGAGGGTCGTTGACTACCAAAATCAGCTTAGCGGAATACAAATTTGAAGTCGGGTTACGAAGCGCCACTTTAGAAAATCGAGGCGGGGAGTCTCGCTTTGTGCGGGGGCTCTACCCCGAATGCATAACTGTATAAACTGCGTTTACTGTCCCAAACAGTCCAATATATTCACAATATGAATAAGACGGCCACTTGGGCCTCACTTGATACTCATCATATTACAACAACTATATCAATAGTTTTAAAGTTAATAATTTACTCTTATACAGCATATATTAAAATTAGAAAAAATTCTAATACATGCGGAATATCGTCGACGAAGCCCTGTCCAGGCTTTCTTCTTCTAATCTCAGTCTCTAGGACGAGCCGTCCCCTCGCACGCTCCCTGTACCTGTAAAATAAAGGGGGTCCCACGACGGGGTGAGCTAAAGCTCAGTAGGAGAATCGCCCTAAGTGGGCTACTCACCACCTAAGTGCAGTGCAATGTTCCAAAATAAACACCGTTCAAGCAAATGCATGATCCTACTTGAATGTCTACATGACCAACTCGGATCGAGTCCTCACCGACTCTCTCACACTCGCTAAGCCTCGTATGAGAATATTATATTATTAGTGGACAACCCTCCGATAAATATATCAATTGGGCGCTCAGACGATTGATATATATTATTTGTTTAATGGACTACCCTCCGATGAATATATATCAAGCTGGGCCGCTCCGGCCGGTGATATGTGTGTGGACTGGACTACCCTCCGATCCTTTTACATTATTAGACAACCCTCCGAACCTTTTTCTCTAGACTTGTCTCATGCACTCACTCCTAAAATCCTAGGGTGTCCCAATGCATATGGAATGCATGTATGCCAGTTCCAATATTGATGCAAGCCACATGCAAATATATATACATGAATATATTTACATAAAATATATCATACAACATGTTATGAAATTAGCATTTCAAACACAAAATTAGCTCACTTAGGCTAATGTTCAAACACAAGCAATTCGATTCGAATTACTTAACCAAACACATAATTTGCAATATATTCTTGAATATTGTTTCGGGAGCCAGTGAAACCCTGGGTTACTATTCGAAGATCACAAATCAACGGTTCACTGGTGAGCAGGGAATTCAAACATTCCCGGCCCAAATTCAATCAAAGCATGATTTACACCCGAAACGACACTTTGTCATTTGAGTCATGGGCGGCCACGAAATTTATCATTTAATTTCAAAATTTTACCTTAATTCGATCCCAATGTTTGGGACCGATCAACTAATGGCCCCAAACCAGAAACATGGAAAAACCGCATAAAAATGGGAATAAAACGCAAGTGAGGAGAAAATCACACCTCTTAGGTTGTCAAAAACTCGAGCAGGGGTCCGCTGCTTCGCTCAGCGTAGAATGTTTTCCCTTCTTGCTCCATCGAAATCCAGCGGTGATCTTGCATTATTTCTAGAGAGAAGCACCCTCTCTCTAGAAGCTCTCTAACAATGGCGATCTTGGATCTTCAAATTGCTCCCCACGTTTTGCTTTGGTTCATTTAAGGAAAGATACACTATTGGCTATTTTGGCATTTTTATGATTTAAATCAAATTCCAAAATGCCCATTATGTCCCTCCATTCCCAGTTTGATATTCGGCACTACTTGACCAGGTCATTTCATCATTTCTCTACTCATACCACTTGTAATTTTTATGAGTACATGCTATATACGCCTTCGTCGCATCGAATCGATTCTGACTTTTAGAACATGATACCTACTCGAAAAACATGTAAATTATTGTCTCGGAGAAAATTACGAAGATACTACGTGCTAACTAGATTTTAGACACTATTCCAACGGTGAAATTCGTTTAAGTCATCACGAGATCTAGAGAATAAATTACGGTTTTGTCGAAATTACAATTTTATGTCGAGTGCGATTTTGCCTTATTCGAAATTGAAATTTCTCGGATCTCACATTCTCCTCCTTAGAGAATTTCGTCCAGAAATTAGGGACAATCTCGATAATTGTGACACCCCGAAACCGGGGGTCCGTTGACTACGAATCAACCCACGGAATGTAAGTGGAGGGTCGGGTTGGCAGCGCCACTTTAGAAAATCGAGTGAGTCTCCTTTGTACGGGGGCTCTGCCCGAATCTGAAGACCTGTATAAAACTGTCCCCAAGCAGTTCAATATAATCCCAAGGATAACAACATGGATAAAGCGTGGCTGGGCATAAAACAATATCCATCAACCATATCAACCATGTCCCATAGTTCTAAGAGTAGTAAATGGCTCTTATACAACATATCAAAATAGAGAACTCTAATACATATGGAAAACCATCAAAGCCGCACCCGGCTTTCTTCAAAACTCGACTCCTAGGATGAGCCGTCCACATACCGCCGCTCGGTACTGTAAAATAAGGGGGTCCCACTGACGGGGTAGGCTAAACTCGGTGGAAAATCGCCCTAAGTGAGTTTTTACTCACCACCTAAGTGCGATTCTGATGTTCCAATTTAAACCAAACATTCAAGCAAATGTGATCCTACTTGAATGTCTACATGATAGCTCGGATCCCGAGTCCTCCCCGACTCTCTCCTCGCTAAGCCTTGGCCAGCATGAGAATTTATATTTTATTAGTGGACAGCCCTCAGATATATATATATCAAATTTGGTAAGCTCAGTGATTGATATATAAGTTGTATGTGGACTAAACCTCGGAGTGAATATATATCAAGATGGGCCGCTCCGGCGATTTGATATTATTTAGATAGGACTACCCTCCGATCATTTTACATTCATGAACGACCCTCCGAACCATTTTTCTCTAGACTTGTCTCATGCACTAACTCCCTGTATGATTCCTAGGGCCGTTCCGTGCATATGGAATGCATGTATGCCAGTTCCAATACAGTCTAAACCACATGCAAATATATAAACATGAATATATTTACATAAAAATTTAAATCACACAAAATGTTATGAATTTAGCATTTCAAACACCAAGTAGCTCGCAGGCTAATGTCCCGAACCTAACAATTCGATTCGAATTACTTAACCCCAAATACGGATTTTCACGAGAAATACATTTCTTGGGTCACTATTGGCAAGGCAGTAAAACCCTAGGGTTTCTTTGATTTCCCGACCTCAATTAATCAGATTCATGTTTTGAAACCCGCATTTCACAGCCACTACCGGCCTCAGTTCCAACCAATACAAGATTCAAACCACTACCCACCATGTTCCTTTTACACGGCCATGGAGGCAGGCTGCGGGGCACGCTCCGTGCGTTCAAAAATTTTGTATTAATTCGGTCCATGTTTGGGACGATCGGTATACGTCTAATGGTCTCAATCGACTTCCAACGTTCGAAAACACAGAAAATGGGAATAAAACCCAAGTAGGAGAAAATCCACCTCAAAGAGGTTTGTCCCGGCTTCATGAATCCAGGGGTCCGCGCGTGCTTTGTTTCAGCGTCGAGCGTTTTCCTTCTTGCCCCGAAGCCCGCCAACGGTCGGATCGTGTGCAAATCTAGAGAGAAGTTCCCTCTCTCTCTAAAACTCTCTCAAATCGGCACTGCGGTTGAAAAATGGCCAGTTTTTTTTTGGCTTAAGGTAGGAGAAGGGAAACTATTCCCTATTTTGTCCTCTAGCAACTTAAAATCAAATTCCACAATACCCATTATTTTTTGTAAGGGCCCCACCCCCTGGCCCACTCCGACGAGGGGTGGTCCCACTCACAGGCTATCCCCCTAGCTCACAGGGGTTTCTTTCGCCTCCGTGGGCTCGAACCTGGGACCATGAGCTTGAATACCCATTCGGTAGTTTCCACTACCAAGCGAGCTAGTAACTCGATTGGTAGTAAGACCTCCGAGATGGTACTCTCATGGTCGATCCAACAAGGCGCCAAGATGCTGTAGTGAACCTGACCCTCCGTCGGGTGGAGCGAAGTAGAACTGTTATATAAGCGCGCTTTTTTGCTTAAAGGGCCGCTACTGGCCCACTCCGGCGGTGGTCCCTCCTGAGCTATCCCTGGCTCACGGGGTTTCTTTCGCCTCCGTGGGCTCGAACACAGGACCATGGCTTAGATACCCATTCGAGGTAGTTTCCACTTTACCAGCGGTAGTAGCCGGTTGGTGAGTGGAAACTACACCGAATGGGTGTCTAAGCTCCTTGGTCCCGGGTTCGAGCCACGGGCTGAAGAAACCCCTGTGAGCTGGGGATAGCGTGAGTGGGTTTCTACCATCCGGGAAGTGGCCGGTAGCCACACAAAAAAGCGCCTTTATCACCAGTCCTCGCCCACAGCCCACTCAGACGGGTTGGTGTCAGTCAGCCTCTAGCTCCGCGAGGGGTTTCTTTCGCCTCCGTGGGCTCGAACACGGGACCATGAAGCGGTGCCCATTCGGTGGTTCCCACTGCAGTGAGCTGTGCTTCCGGTTGGTGAGAGTGAGGAGACCTAGTACCCTGCTTCATGAGTCCCGGGATAACCCAGCCTGTGAGCTAACTGTGAACTCCGTCGGAGTGGGCCAGGAAAATGAACCTATTGATATAAGCCTTTTTGAGGGCCCACCCCTGGCCCACTCGGCGAGGTGGTCCCACTCTGAGCTATCCCTAGCTCCACGGGGGTTTCTTTCGCCTCAGGTGGGCTCGAGACACAGGACCATGAGCTTAGATGCCCATTCGAGGTAGTTTTCCACCTGGCGGGCTACTAGCTCGGTTGGCGAGTGAAAACCTCGAAATAGTGGCCACTCATGATTAACAGAAGAAACTGCCTTCCTAATGAAGACAAGTAACTGTGTCACCTCATCGAAAGTGAAGATGAACCTACAAATCTCCTATATATATATAAATATATATAAATCTATATATAAATATATATCTATATACATCTATATATATAGATTTATATATATAGATATCTATATATAGATTTCTATATATAGATAACTATATATATATATATATATATATATATAGATATATACATATATATATATATGATTTCTCTATATATATACATATATATATATATATATATGTATTTATATGTATTTATGTATATATATATATATAAATATAAATATATATATATTTATATATATAAATATATATACATATATATATATATATATAGTTATCTATATATATATATATATATAATTATCTATATATATAAATATATGTATATAATCTATATATAGAATATCTATATAGATTTATATATATAGATATATACATATTTATATATATAGATATTATATATATATATATACATATCTATATATAGATATATATCTATATACATCTATATAAATCTATATATATATATATAGATATATAATATATATATATATATATATATATATATATATATATATATATATATATATATATATATATATATACATAACTGTGACGCCCCAATCCCGGGGTGTCCGTTGACTACCGTGGCCTGCGAAATCTAAATGTCTCGTGTGAAACATACACACGGGTAATATAGCCCTGTAGGCTCATATATCCATGCTAATAAAAGCAATATCTCAACTTCTCTTATATGTTTTTATGTTTGTTCTACAAAAAAGATTTATACATTTTTACAAAATGTTACTTAAAGCTTATTTGAAACCATATAAAGACTACCTTTGCTAAGTGTCATCTCCACTGGATAGTCCATTGCACGAAGGGGTCCCACGACGGGGTGAGCAAAGCCAGTGAAAATTCTCCTACAAGGGTTACTCCCTTTAAATTCATATGCAATGACATATATAAACAATCAATCCCATTCATAATTATTCTCTATATGAAATGTCATAACATGCGCGGTACCCAGCCCCTCAGCGCTCCATGACTGAGAGTCCCAATAGACTCCTCACTTGGAATTGCAGCGTGACTAAAACTTTTGTCACACACCATGACTAAACCATTGAGACACCCTCGATTTTATTTATCAAGCGATTTGATTATTTTCCTTTATTTGTAGACGCAGTTTCGGGTTTACAACGCCAGGACGCCGCGCCTTTTCAACATTTAAGAACTTGCATCGTCGGGTTCATGTCTAGCGGGAATAACGCGGTGGACACTCACCTGAGGGGATCTACCCGACACTCCGCCCAAAACATGTAATTTATCATTTTGATCATTTTTACTCATTGAATCTACCTTGGACTTTGTCCCATTTTCCCGAGCTCCACGACCCACTCACCAACAACGATGGAATAAACCTTTTTCCACACTTTGGGCCGGCGCGATGTATTTGTGCATATAAATACTGATGCCAATGCATTTTCCTCATGTTATGCATGAGCAGGCACTACATGAAACATTTACAAACCATGGAAAATTATAATTTATACATATAATCTACCTCCATACAAAACATATTAATACATCAAAAGCGCCATCAATATAACATTTCCACCTTGCGTATTTATTGAAGCAGCCCATAACCTGTAACAAGGTCTCAACGGAACCAATTCATGGGGTACCTCACGGCCCCTTACAAACATGAACCATATTGGTTCAATCGTATCCTCTCATCGTAAAATCCACAACATCTAGAAACTTTCGGTTCTAGTAAACCCAACTCCCACAGTCATGCAGCCAGGTCACTTAAATCCATACCCCTTAGTCCCGAAGGCTTGGAACTAATCCATGGCCTCATGGCCTCCCTCATAAACAACCCCCTACCATTATAAAGCCTTTAGGCTAAAGTAAATAAGTAGGAAAATATCTACCTCTTGATTGAAGAAACTCCCAAAAGCCGAATTAAAAATTTAATATCTCAAGTATAGAACACTTCCCTTCTTATAGAAAGAGAATCAGACGGTGGATCTACCCCAACCTAGAGAGAAGGAAGACTCTCTCTCTCACTAAAAATGGAGAACAAACGCCTGCATCCCTTTTCCTTTCTTCTTCTCCACGTTGCCTTTCCTTTTCACTTTATTCTTTACTTTTGCTTTTCTTTTCTTTCTCTTCTCTCCTCTCATCTTCCTTCCATTTTCTCCTCATTTATCTTTCTCTTTTTCTCCTTTGGTCCTTTTACTCCACTTTTGGAGAAATCTTCATCAGTCAAGGAGGAAATTGCCTCCCACTCCTTACACTCCAAACGAGGTGTGGCTCTCCTTTTCCCATAATTTTCTTATTTCTTAATCTGCTTTTATGACATCATGCACCATGGCATCATATGGGCCATGGAATCCCTTCTCCCTTATGTAGCTTAATTGTGAGGCGCTACTTTTGATGCCAAGTGTCACGCCTATGGTCTTAAAGTGGCATCCCTTTGTAAGACCGAAATTTCAATTTCACGGAATAAAGAACAAAATCGTAATTTTAATTACAAAATTGTAATTACAGTTAAAAGTCCGTAATTAATTCTCTAGGTCTTGGATGACGAAACGGATTGTACCGTTGGAATCCTCTCGCGAAATCTAG